>JAJAGP010000307.1:442500-484328 GCA_025084515.1 Ancistrus triradiatus
TTATTTATAGATTTACTAGAGCATCTGGTAAGTAAGGCGTTACAGTAATTCAACCTTGAGGTTATAAACGCATAAACCAGTTTCTCTGCATCATTAACTTCAGAAGCAAAGCTTCATGTACAGAATGTAACCCTGTAAGTTGTTGAAGCCAGTTTTCACTGCAGTTGTCTTTTTTTTTTTTTTTTTAATTCTACTTTTGGCTTTTGTTTTTGTCATTCAGGTGAAGTAGTCATCAAGGATGGTGTCTGTGCAGAAAACCGCTTGCGCTGGGACCTTAAACCTGATCAGATTCATCAGCTGACTGATGAGCTCATTGCAAAGACCAAGAAAGTGTATGACGCTGTTGGAGCTTTGGATCTAGCTGATGTGAGTTATGAGAATACTTTGAAGGCCCTTGCTGATGTGGAGGTGGAGTACACAGGTAATCGGTTTTGTTTTATTACAGTGGTTAATGCATCTAACATCATCTGCTGTTTACTAGTGCAGTAAAAAATAAAACTTCCCAGTACGATTTAAAACAACATTCTCATTATCAAGTTGTGTTTAACTTTATATGACCACAATTTCTGTGAAAAAAAAAACAAAAACAGAGCAGTGACATGTTTTCCATCAATAGTTTTAAACGGTGTGAAAATGAGCTGATTTGGCAGGAAAGCTGTATGCAGTAGTACACCCCATTCAGCACTTTTTACATAAAGACTGACTGACCAGCCCACAAACAACAATGGGGTTTGACATTGTTTACTCACAAAGCAGTAACACTGCAAGTTGCCCATCTGCAGTTTTTTTTAAAAGCGCCTTTTAAAATTATTATTTTTTTCTTACCTCAAATATGTCAAGGAGTTTGTGTTCCCTAATTACTTTTACCTTGTATCAGATCTCTTCTCTCCTGCCATGTCCTTCCTTGATACCTTGCTACTTTAGTAATTAGTAGTACTGGATTTATCAGGCGTGTATAAAAAAAATTAACTAGAATTACTTATCTTAAATTAGACACAATTACATATTTTTTGGAACTATATACTAGTAGTTCACTGATATGTGTTTTTTCATGGACGATGGCATTTTTGAACTTCAACAAACAAATTTAACCCATAAATACACTGTCTCTATGCCCTTTTTTTATTTATTTATTTTTTGTAAATAAATAAAAAAACATAAGTTTTTTGTACACATAACATTATCAGCAGATAACTGATAACTTCTTGTTTCGGGGGGGAGCAAAAATATGTAAATACTTGCAAAAAATAAATAACGTTACAGTAGCGCACATCGTAGCAGCATCTTTTTTGTTTTTAATCCCAGTCCCAGTTAAGAACAGTTAAGTTGTAATGCAGGTAACAAAGTTATATATTTTGTTCTAGGTACCAGTTAACACATTTAATGGTGTTTCAATCACTGCACACTGTGCCTTTAGTCAGTCATATGCCTTTGAAATTGCTTGTATTTCAGTGAGGTTTCCTTTTCCTTACAGTGAGAGAAGGAGATTGGCAAAGGATTCAATTGTAGACTAGAATGAAAACGAGAAGTGTTTTACAAAATAATCAGCCAAGTGAGTGTAGTTATAGAAAAAGCATTCTGTCCAGATAACACACACACAAACAATGCATCTGAATGGCCCCTCTTTTCATGCGTCATGTATCTGAATTGTGTCATAAGATTTTAACCATGTGCATTTACACTAGAGATGCACATTTGTTTGACTGGCTGATTCCATTTTCTTTGTGTCTGAGAATTGTAATTACATCTGCAATACAAATATGCAGGAACATTTTTGTTCCACTTTTCTTTTAATGGAAACTTCGTCATTGCTAAAGAATGATAGCAGGGCCTGCTGGCTTGGGCCTGGCTCTCGCTAGCTTTAGATTTAATCTCCAAAAGATTTAAGCTTTTGTTAGGTTTGTGAAATTCTGCATCTTCAGCTGGTTGTTTCTCCATGGATTATTTTTTCCAAGTATGTAATCTGAACTGAACACTGTGCACAGGTTCCACGTCAAAGGCATGGCTTTGTCCGAAATGGATCACTACCACTGTCATTGGGTTCCTAACTCCCTGATTAACACTGCGCTATTTGGGGAGACTGTTTAGATGACTAAGGAGCATTCAAAACACAAACATGCATTAGCAGCGGTCTCATAAGCAAAGTGGCGAGTGGCTGAGCTGTGTTTAAAGCCTTGTGAACATGAACTGAACTCTGAGTCACAGTTAGTAAAAACAATGTGCTGTTTGTGCTGCTGTCGTGTGACGTACAAGGTAAATGTGACCAGAACAGATTCAATTCTACAAGGCTGATCACACTGAAAACCGGCCAATTCCGGTCACCAGCCGATTTATGGGTGCATCTGTAATTTACACCTCATATTCAAATGTGTCTCCATTCAGCCCGATTTAAGTCTGGTTGCTGTATCCCAGGTATGTAAATCGGCTCATAACACTGGCCTTGGCACCTGCTTACTGTGTGTACAGGTTTTATTGATGGTAAAAGATGGTTGTTGCATCAAAGCTCACGATTTTCCATGAGCTCCTAAATTTCCTTAAGCTAAGAGGAAGGCACCAGCTGCAGGAGTTAATGTTTAGAAGTACACAGTGGTTAATGTTTCATTAAGGTGCAGTTGAATTTTGCCTGTCTAAAGGCCTAAAGTCTGATTTTTACGGACGAAAAAAACGCACATCGATTTTGAAAAAGAACACGCATACATTAGTGCAGTCCTTCACACCAAGTCCAAATGTGACGGACTGTGACGCTGCGTAAAACATTTAATCGGATTCTGTTTCTGTGATGTTCGGATGTGTTAAAAATCAGCTCATCCTGGTAGATAAAGGGAACCCAGTTAAACAAATGAGCCAAAAATATTATACTTGGTCATTTATTTATTGAGGAAAATGATCCAATATTACATATAGTGAGTGGCAAAAGTATGTGAACCTTTGCTTGCAGTATCTGGTGTGACCCCCCCTGTGCAGCAATAACTGCAACTAAACATTTCCTTTAACTGTTGATCAGTCCTGCACACCGGCTTGGAGGAATTTTAGCCCATCCCGTACAGAACAGCTTCAGCTCTGGGATGTTGGTGGGTTTCCTCACATTAGCTGCTCACTTCAGGTCCTTCCACAACATTTTGATTGGATTAAGGTCAGGACTTTGACTTGGCCATTCCAAAACATGAACTTTATTCTTTTTTAACCATTCTTTGGTAGAACGACTTGTGTGCTTAGGGTCGTTGTCTTGCTGCATGACCCACCTTCTCTTGAGATTCAGTTCATAGATGGATGTCCTGACATTTTCCTTTAGAATTCTCTGATATAAATCAGAATTCATTGTTCCATCAATGATGGCAAACCGTTCTGGCTCAGATGCAGCAAAACAGGCCCAAACCATGATACTACCACCACCAGGTTTTACAGATGGGATAAGGTTCTTATGCTGGAATGCAGTGTTTTCCTTTCTCCAAACATAACACTTTTCTGTTAAACCAAAAAGTTATGTTTTGGTCTCATCCGTCCACAAAACATTCTTCCTATAGCCTTCTGGCTTGTCCATGTGATCTGTAGCAAACTGCAGATGAGCAGCAATGTTCTTTTATTTATTTATTTTTTTTAAGAGCAGTGGCTTTCTCCTTGCAACCCTGCCATGCACACCATTGTTGTTCAGTGTACTTCTGATGGTGGACTCATGAACATTAACATTAACCAATGTGAGAGAGGCCTTCAGTTGCTTAGAAGTTACCCTGGGGTCCTTTTGTGACTTCACCAACTATTACACGCCTTGCTCTTGGGGTGATCTTTGTTGGTCAACCACTCCTGGGGAGGGTAACAATGGTCTTGAATTTCATTTGTACACAATCTGTCTGACTGGATTGGTGGAGTCCAAACTCTTTAGAGATGGTTTTGTAATCTTTTCCAGCCTGATTAGCATCAATTTGTTTTCTGAGGTCCTCAGAAATCTCCTTTGTTCGTGCCATGATACACTTCCACAAATGTGTTGTAAAGGGCAGACTTTGATAGATCCCTGTTCTTTAAATAAAACAGGGTGCCCACTCACCTGCTTGTCCTCCCATTGATTGAAAACACCTGACTCTAATTTCACCTTCAAATAGCTGCTAATCATTTACATTTACATTTACAGCATTTAGAGGTTCACGTACTTTTGCCACTCCCTAATATATAATATTGGATCATTTTCCTCAATAAATAAATGACCAAGTATAATATTTTTGACTCATTTGTTTAACTGGGTTCTCTTTATCTGCTTTTAGGACTTGTGTGAAAATCTGATGATGTTTTAGGTCATTTATTGCAGAAATATAGAAAATTCAAAAGGGTTCACAAACTTTCAAAGCACCACTGTAACTGAAAGGCTGGGGAGTGATGGTGATAAACCTCACAGTGACTGTATGGAACCATTTGTCTTCTTTATAAGTTCATTCTAATGTGTTCATGCCTGCAAGGAACACAAACTAGAGCTTCCTGCACTAATCTTTGCTTGTCTGTCTTTTTTTTCTTTTAAGTTGATGATGTGAAAAAGTCAAGGTGAAATCTCTATGACATGTTAAGAGAAGGGGAAATTAAAGAAAGCAAAAGCAGAAAGCTTGGTTTGTAAAGGCTTTTATTTAAATTGCTATTTTTTTGTGTTCGCCAGTTATGGGCGTGCTCCATGGTTGTTTGCATGGGATTTAGCAGTCAGATGTGTGTTGGAGAGACTGATGCATTTACACTTCTTTAACGTGTGGCTACACTGTGCTTCAAACCCCTTCCTGAGGTGCTTTCAGCAATCAGGATTTACATTTAATATAAACACACCTTGCATGCATTTACACACAGAGCTTTTCAAGGAAAGTGCCAATAATTCTGTTGATGACCTTATCTATTTGTCTATCAATTTCTCAGTTCAGAATTGTGGTAAGCCACATGTATAAAAGCACAAAAAAAGCTGTTCTTAAATGACACTTTCAGCATTGATCCAGTGGCTCATGCACATCTGTTCTCTTCTTTTTTCCAGTCCAGAGGAACATGCTGGATTTCCCTCAGCATGTCTCCCCCTGCAAGGACGTGCGTATGGCGAGTACTGAGGCGGACAAGAAGCTGTCAGAATTCGATGTGGAGATGAGCATGAGGGTAGATGTGTACAACAGGATTGTTGCTCTTCAGGTTAGCTGTTTATGGAAAGTTTTACTTGCTGTTTTCTTTAAATCACACACAGGTATGCATCACTCCGCCTCCATGACGCATTCTGTGAAATGGCATGTTCTGTGATCCGGACATTGTCTGATCATGTATGGTACTGTGCAAAAGTTTTGGGCCATCATTAGAGTTCTTGTTTTAACAGTAGTATAATGACCATATGTCTTTTTATAACGCTTACATGGTCGTTGTTTGCAAGACTCGCACTAGATTCCTATTGAGATCATTTTAAAAGTTTTGAAAACACACCTAAAAATTATAATAATAATAATAATAAATCAATAAACCCACCCAGGTTGTAAAATAAAGTGGCTTAAGTCACACAATTCCATTTTTTTTAATGGACAGTATTACATTTCTATGTCATTTCAGTTTTAATCGTTTCCCTTACTCTTTGGAGTCCAGTAATTTGCAAAGAAATGTACAAAACAGGAAATGGCCCGAATCCGTTTAGAAATAAATGTACCACAGAAAAATTTAATGTTTCCATTATTTGGTCAGATACAGTGGGACAAAAAAGTATTTAGTCAGCCACTGATTGTGCAAGTTCTCCTACTTAGAAATGAGAGAGGTCTGTAATTTTCATCATAGGTACACTTCAATTATGAGAGACAAAATGAGAAAAAAATCCAGGAAATCACATTGTATGATTTTTAAAGATTTTAATTGTAAATCATGGTGGAAAAAAAGTATTTGGTCAATAACAAAAGTGCAACTCAATACTTTGTAAGATAACCTCTGTTGGCAATGACAGAGGTCAAACGTTTCCTTTAATCTTCACCAGGTTTGAACAAACTGTAGCTGGTTTTTTGGTCCATTCCTCCATGCAGATCTCCTCCAGAGCAGTGATGTTTTGGGGCTGTCACTGGGCAACATGGATTTTCAATTACCTCCACAAATTTTCTATGGGGTTGATTTCTGGAGACTGGCTAGGACACTCCAGGACCTTGAAATGCTTTTTATGGTGCCACTCCTTCGTTGCCCATGCGGTGTGCTTGGGATCATTGTATTGTCATGCTGGAAGACCCAGCCACGTTCCATCTTCAATGCTCTCACTGATGGAAGGAGGTTTTGGCTTAAAATCTCACGATACATGGCCCCTTTCATTCTTCCCTTAACACGGATCAGTCATCCTGTCCCCTTTGCAGAAAAACCGCCCCAAAGCATGATGTTTCCACCCCCATGCTTCACCGTAGGTATGGTGTTCTTGGGATGCATCCCAGCATCTTTTTTCCTCCAGTTGAGTTTTTACCAAAAAGTTCTATTTTGGACCACATGATATTCTCCCAATCCTCTTCTGAATCATCCATATGCTCTCTGGCAAACTTCAGATGGGCCTGGACATGTACTGGCTTAAGCAGGGGGACACGCCTGGCACTGCAGGATCTGAGTCCCTCTCGATGTAGTGTGTTACTGATGGTAGCCTTTGTTACTGTGGTAACAAAGACTGTGGTAGCCTAGTGGTTAAGGTACCGGACTCTGGACCAGAAGGTTGAGGGTTCAAATCCCACATCTGCCAGGCTGCCACTGTTGAGTCCTTGAGCAAGACCCTTAACCCACAATTGCTTGGATTGTAAGATTGTACCAATTGTAAGTCGCTCTGGACAAGGGCGTCTGCTAAATGCTGGAAATGTAAATGTAAATGTTACTTTGGTCCCAGATCTCTGCAGGTCATTCATCAGGTCCCTCCATGTAGTTCTGGGATTTTTGCTCACTGTTCTCACGATCATTTTGACCCCATGGGATGAGATCTTGTGTGGGGCCCCTGATCGACAGAGATTATTAATGGCCTTGTATGTCTTCCATTGCTCCCACAGTTCATTTATTCACACAAACCTGCTTGCCTATTGTAGATTAAGCAAGTCTGCTGCAAGTCTAAAATTTTCTTTTTTTCTGGTGTCCTTCGACAGCTCTTTGGTCTTGGCCATAGATGAGTTTGGAGTCTGACTTTGTTGTTACAGAAGTTGTTACAGGTCTTTGAGAACCAGAAATCTTGCTTGTTTGTGGGTGACAATTCTTATTTTCCACCATGATTTACAAATAAATTATTTAAAAATTGAAATTTTGTTTCTCATTTTGTCTCTCATAGTTGAAGTGTACCTATGATGAAAATTACAGACCTCTCTCATCTTTCTAAGTAGAAGAACTTGCACAATCAGTGGCTGACCAAATACTTTTTTGTGTGAGAGCTTTGTAACCTTGTGTTGATAAAACCTTGTGTCTGTTGTTGAATGGCCATTGCATTGCTGAAGACAGACGTTAAAGCATAAAAACAAACAACTGTTATATTTACCTGTAGGAAAAGCTGCAGGACGAAAACATTACACCTGAAGCCAAGAGATACTTGGAGAGACTGATAAAGTTGGGGAAGAGAAATGGGCTCCATTTACCTAAGGAGACACAAGAGGTCAGATATTTATGGGTCCATCAGGCATAAATTGTTTTTAATATTGTTTCTTGCCTATGAGTCAGGGTATGTAAGTAAAATTAATATGACCAATGTAATATCTGAATGTATTTTATTTCATGTAATAGGAGATCAAGAAGATAAAAAAGAAACTGAGCACCTTGAGTATTGATTTCAGCAAACATTTAAATGAGGACACCACCAGTCTCACTTTCACACGAGAGGAGCTAGGTGAGTACAATTGTCTTATGTTAATCTGTCAAACTAATACTATTTACTTGGGCTTCATGTGTTTTAACTTTAAAAAGGGGTGGTGTTTGAAACTGTAGATTATTTAGCAAACATAATATCGAATTGCTGGGGAAAAAAATCGTTTTATTACTATTATTTACTTATTCTAGGTGGACTTCCTGAAGATTTCCTCAACTCTTTGGAGAAGGATGAGACTGGAAAGCTTAAACTGACCCTTAAGTACCCTCACTATTTCCCCACCATGAAGAAATGTTACGTCCCAGAGACCCGCCAGAAATTAGAGGAAGCTTTCAATTCTCGCTGTAAAGAGGTTGGTCTTTACTTAGCAACGCTGCAAGCCACAGCCATAAAGCACATGGTGTAATATAAAAGGGTATTCACACTACTGTCAGCTAATGTCTACTTCAGAATCTGTTAAACCCCAGTGAGTTGTAGTAGGCAGACAGACAAATAACAACAACATAAAACAAAAATAATAAAGCCCTTATTAGCCTATATTATTTTCAGTACAGCTTTATTTACCTGTTGCTGTCTTTTTATAAACAGGAGTGTTAGGGTGGGGGGATGGGGGGTTGTGTGTTTGCTGCAACATTTGTATAAGGGTGTCCATGCCCCAACCCCCACCCCCGAATTTATGAATTAGTTCACAAGTAATGATGCCAGTTATTTTTAATCTATAAGAGCTCCCAAACGGCTCTTTATTTTTTAACTTACAACTTGCCTTTTATAATTCCCTTCATTTTCACTTCCCTTTGACTTGCTTCCTCCTTTGTAAAATAAAATGTCCTCGTTTCAAATGCGTCATGCAATAACTGCACGAAGATTTAACACTTTGACCAAACCAATTAGTGGTTAAGGTACTGAACTATGGACCAAAAGGTCCAGGGTTCAAATCCCACCTCTGCCAAGCTGCCACTGTTGGGTTCTTGAGCAAGGCTTTTAACCCACAAATGCTTGGATTGTAAGACTGTATCAATTGTAAGTCGCTCTGGATAAGGGCGTCTGCTAAATAATGTAAATGTAAACGCGGAAACATAGGACGAACGCAAGCTGATCCTGTAACCAAACTATTTGGCGCCCTCTACTAACCATTGTGTTAATAACAACAACTGTCTTTCAAAACTGCTGTTTTTTTAACTGCTCCAGCAGTGCTTTAAGTAGGTAAATCCAGCATGTGAAGCAGAAATTTGGTGCGTCACATTTTTAGAATCCGTCACCATTTTTTGAATACCGCGATCTCCCAGGATACCATCATACCGTCCAACCCTAGCTGATCATCTTATAATGTACAGTTCAAGCAGTTGTAGGGTTAAAGACCTCACTCAAGGGTCCAACGTTGTCAGCTTGTCATTTACAGCATTTAGCAGACAGAAGACTCCATTACCTAAACGCACTAAAGCACTCCATTGCATTCCATGTGTTTGTTTTTCATAATAGTAGCTACTACAACAAAATGTTTTGCTTTTAAAAAGTTATTGTTCTGGTCATCAGTACTGAGTTGTGTTTTCATACAGTAATAAATTCATTCATTTCAAGTTTATATTGTTCGCTCGTATGGCTGTGTAGTGCTTTTTGAATATAAAGTTCTAGGGCCAAATGGGAACAAGCAAAAAATGTTTGAATATGATTAAGCAGATTATCATGATAACTCTTTTATTCATTTTACTGCCCTACTTTAAGCCAAACACTCCTTTATGAATGACTTTATTTACAGGAGAACTGCGCTATCCTGAAAGAGCTGGTTGAGTTGCGCTCTCAAAAAAGTGCTCTGCTGGGCTTTAACACGCATGCTGACTTTGTGCTCGAGATGAACATGGCCAAATCCTCCAAGAAGGTTTCATCGTTTCTTGGTAATCACTTTTCTTTCAGCGTTGTTTTATTTCAATTCACTTTATTTTATTCTTAAAACAGACTTTTAACTAAGTCAACTAACAAACATGAAAAACTTCAGAAGTCAGTTGTCCATGACAGGCTTAAACCAGCCAAGATACCAGCACAAAAACACACTTGGTAAACCCTAGAGAAATCATTCTGCAAAAAAATGCCTTATGACAAGAAAATCAACAGATGGCGAGACAACAAATGCTGTTATCCATTATACGTAGAAGACAGGGTGCCAATTCAGATGGGTTCAAACAACTTTGAAATAATTTTGACCCAAGATGTACACTGTCATCTAGTTATTGTTATTGACAAAGTCTTAGAAAAATATCAAGATGTAATTGTCATACACCCCGAGTACCTTGTCTTTAATGCTTTGTTGCATTGAGATGCCTGAAATCTGTTCTCTCTACACTTTCTCCTCTAGAGGAGCTGGCTCGAAAGCTGAAGCCGCTAGGTGAAGAAGAGCGGGCGATCATCCTCAAGCTGAAGGAAAAAGAGTGTGAGAAGAGAAAACTGGCCTTCAGTGGTGAGTTTTATGCCTGGGACATGCGCTATTACATGACCCAGGTGGAGGAAACCCAGTACGCTGTAGACCAGAACCAGCTAAAGGAGTACTTCCCCATGGAGGTGGTGACCCTTGGGTTGCTGGATATCTACCAGGAACTGCTGAACCTCTCCTTCAAGCTAGTGGAAAGCGCTCCTGTGTGGCATGATGATGTCAAGCTATACTCCGTCAAGGACCGCACCTCTGGACATGTGGTGGGACAGTTCTACCTGGACCTTTTCCCCAGGTACTAATATAAATAGTTTGGCCTTTTTAAGTAGAAGATTATCGTCTAAGTATCCATTATTAGAGTTACAGTAGGAAAGTAAGAAGTAATGGTTCCACTTTATTATAAGCAGTTGTTTCTGGTTATTTGATTCACCTCTACTGTTCCATTTTAAAACTACACCTCGGAACTAGTCAGATTCATTTACAGCATTTAGCAGACGCCCTTATCCAGAGCAACTTACAACTGATACAGTCTTACAACCCAAGCAATTGTGGGTTAAGGGCCTTGCTCAAGGAGCCAACAGTGGAAGCTTGGCAGAGGTGGGATTTGAACCCTGGACCTTCTGGTCCATAGTCCAGTACCTTAACCACTAGGCTACCACAGATTCAGGACGCGATGCATTTTAGCCAGAAAATTTGTCTCGGTTCTTGTTGTTTGCCTGACACTCGCCACACTTGCTTGTATGAGTCGAGTTTCACGACTCGTTTCAGCTGAAATTCGATTCATGATTCACGATTCAGTACACTGATTTAGGTTCACAATAGCCCTCACTCAGGGAAGATATGCACTTTATTTGTACATGTACAGTACTGTATTCTTCGTCCAAATAAGTCTCCATGGGTCCTAAAAAGGTTAGTTATAAGAGCCAACTGAATCCTCCAGAACACAGACTGCAGTTAGCTTAGCACCTATGTTAGCACCCTGAGTTCAGCAATAGAGTAAGTGTTTTGCTTTTATTTTTCACTTTGTCCATTACTCACTAAATTACATGAGATTTTTCAACACTATTATAAAATAAGCTTTGTGTTAATGATTTTGACCAGCTGTAGGTTAATGTAAGTGCTTTAAACATTAACTTGCTTATTATTACTTATCATAAGCTCTGCTATGATTACAGTATAGAGTGCTCTTCCAAACACTCGTTAAAATGATCAGTTTATGAAAGTTAACTTGTGATGGATTTGGCGGAACATGTTCCCTTTGTAAATCAGAGAACTCCTGTCCAACTCCAGTAATGCATATAATTAAGCAATAATACACTAGAGGGAGTCCTTTAATGTGAGATATTGGCGTGATATTGGGTGTGATGCAGTCCTAGAGCAGAACACCCGTGCCAACATCTCACGTTAAAGCACGACCTCGAGTGTATTATTGCTTTTATACCACAGTTCCGTTATCACCATTTATTGTTAGATTTTAAGATAAAAAGGACAGAAAAAACAATGGTTCACCATTCTACGAGGTAAAATACTTCCATTCTATCGTTATCTCGCGGCTAAGCCCTTCAGTCATTGAAGTCGAGGAACAGAATTACCAATAACTGTAATATACATACAGTAAACACAAATATTGAGTGGTAAGTTTTACTTTATTAAAAAAAGTTTATTTACATTCAGCAAATAAAATGGGTGGGGTTTATAAGGCAGGCTGCAACTAAGATCCACTATTCTTCTGCCTGAAGCAAATCGGAGTGAGATCCCGGTGTTATAACCAAAGTCTAGGATCTCGTTTGATTAGCGATTATAAATTTGTATGATGAAGCTCTTAATGTTAATCTTATCAGTCAGAAATGTAACAGCAGAGTTACAGAGCATCAGCAGCTTCTCTGGGTTAAGAGCTGGACTTGCAGATCAATGAACGCCCGATTAGCCGTGCATGGTGTTTAATGAAAGATGCAGAGTTTAACTCCAGCAAACGACGTTTTTGTGAGTGATGAAGCTGATTCAGTTCATTTTTGTTGATGGGACTAAAACTGATCTTCAGTCTCATTGCTCCTCAGTTGAGCGGTGAATCCATTAAGAGCCTGGGAGACGTTTGATTTAAAGTAGTGACTTCGTTTCGCTTTTCCAGAGCTTCCAAATTCTGAAGGTGATAAACTTTTGGCTCAGGTTGGTCATTAATAGCTTCATCTTCCAAATTCATATCATTTTCAAAACCAGTAGATTTTAAAAACTAATTATAGCTTTCATTTCGGCAGTGTTTTACTCATTATACCTTGGCTGCTTTTTCTGGCGGGCGTCGTTGCTTGGTTACGTGTGTGCCGCTGATTGATACTTATAGAGCGTCGGTCACTGTACCTTTGATTGGGGGGTCGGAACTAACTGTGGTATAATACCTTATACAGTGTGGATTTTCTAGGAGTCTGGAACGGATTAATTCATATTACATTATTCTTTATGAGGAATATTTGCCTGGTACTCGTCAATACCGAGGTACCACTGTGTTTCAAATACTCTTTAAATGATAAAATGGTTCATGGTGCTGTTTTGCTAGTATTTGTTACCAACTTGACCTAAGAAAAACAGTAATATTGAAAGGCATTGTTATTTCTGATAGTTTCTCTCCCTACTGAGAAATTACACTTACTGTGATTATTATTCTTCAGAATCATACTTGACAACAGGTTGGGTTGAAATTAAGGCAGTTGCTCCTTTCTTATTGCAGAGAGGGGAAGTATGGGCATGCTGCCTGTTTTGGCTTGCAGCCTGGCTGTCTGTTGCCTGATGGGACCAGGCAGATGGCCGTGGCAGCCATGGTGGCCAATTTCAGCAAACCAACAGCCGATGCCCCCTCCCTTTTGCAGCATGATGAGGTGGAGACCTACTTCCATGAGTTTGGTCATGTCATGCACCAGCTCTGTGCTAAGGTCTTAAAGCTTAGATTCTCTTTTCATATTGTTGTTCATTCATTTAAATTCAGAAATTAAATTATATTGCTGTTCATGTGTTAACATTTTCGTTCAGAAAGCGATAATATCATTTTGTGATGTGCTTTTCCAGGCTGACTTTGCCATGTTCAGTGGAACACACGTGGAAAGGGATTTTGTGGAGGCTCCATCTCAGATGCTGGAGAATTGGGTGTGGGAAAAGGAGCCCCTACAACGAATGTCTAAGCATTACAAGACCAGTGACCCAATCCCAGAGGAACTGCTGGAGAAACTCATCAAGTCCAGGCTTGCTAATACTGGTAATGACCTCTTCCCTCCAGAAAAAACCTGATGTAAACTTACTGGCCAGTAAATAAACCGACTGTAAACTCTTACAGTCAGACGCAATTATTAATCAAGATGTGCATCAGGAACAAATGGCGGCTTGAGTGGGAGACTCAAAGGGAAAACGAGCTACGAGAGATGTACCCCACCATAGAGACTCCATAGAGCAAACCAAACAGTCTGGACCATTTGCTGTGTTGGGCACCCCAGATTGATTTACTTATTGTAGACCTATTGAGAGGGGACCCCCACCAACATGCAAAGCATGCCATACTACCATGATGATAAAACGTATCCTCACTGAGTACAACAACCAGACATGGACTAAGAATGTTTAAGACTATATCTGAAACCCCCAAACAAGACCATGCACCATGTATTAAAGTACCTCACATACACAGGACTATGATCCCATATATAAAGACAGATGTTACATTAACCTTTAACAAAGAAAACTAATCTAATCTGATATCTTTCTGCCATGGAGATTGCTGATGTGTTGCCATGGTGTAAAAACTCAAACAAACTGGGCAGTAAATTAATATTTGCTGATTGTCTACACTGCCTGACCAATATTTCACTTGACTGCGATTATAGAGAACGACAACCTTAGTAAACGCCACAACACTTATTTCCGTCCAGAGTTGAATTAATATTTAGCCGAGGTCTTTATTGACGACGGGAGAGTCAAACTACTCTAGACATTCAGTGGGGTTAAGATTAAAACTCTGGTGGCCAATTCATGTGTGAAAATGATTCCTCATGCTCTCACAACCACACTTTTTCACAATTTGAGCCCAATTATTTTTGCCTGTGCTTTCAGGGAAGAAAAACTGACCATGAAAAACCTGGTCATTCAGTACATTCATCTACTGAGCTGACTTCATTTTATTGCCACATAACATTGCAGAGCCTAGACCTGACCAAATGATGCAACTTCAGATCATAACACTGCCTCCAGAGGCTTGTACTGTTATTCATATTACTCCCTCCAGGAATTACACAACACCATGTTTCTTCAGTTACAAGCACACATTAACAATCACACACACTGTAGAACCAAAATGTGAACGCACATGATGAAATGTGATAAACATAACTAAACATACCTTGCTGGCTGCACACAACCAAGAGGGAATGAGTCCACTTGAAGAAACACTAATTTCCCTAACAGGCAATACAGTAGCGCCCAGCACTTCTAGGTGTACAGTCTAACCTCGTTATCGTGCCCCCCGTCATCTCCCCAAATTCCTCTCTTGCCACCTGCGATGGCAGGACGGATTTCCCTCCATGCACTTTACCTCAAAGTCGTCAACCTCAGCCCTCGCCATTCTTGAAACGTGACAAATATCTTGCCAACAATGAAATTCTACCCCATTAAGCTGGCAAGTTTTCAGCCAATTAAATCTCGACGGCAGTCTTTTAGTGCATATTAATGTACATTGTAAGTGTGATTTGTACATTCATAAGGGTGGTAAGTGAAGCTGACTGTGTGTGTGTGTGTGTGTGTGTGGTGTTAAGCATGTATCCGTGTCCTAAATGTGTCCAGGCGGAAACACAGACCATAACGTAGCTCCTGTTTATGCACTTAGTTAGGGCAAGGTAAATCAGTATTCATGAAAATAAATTTAATTAAAGATATGATATAATATTTATGGCAGTAAAAATGCCTGCGCTAAACCTGTTTAGATTCCTAAATTCCTATTATAATTTAGAACTGTTAGGACCTTCATCATTAACAGGCACTTGCCTGTATTTCTAAAGTTGTGTAAAAAGTAATAAACATACTTGGATACATAACAGCCTAATGAGTCTGTCTTCAGCTCTGAGAACACACTAATTTGCGTTGTGCTCATTGGCCGAGGCTCGTCTCCCTTTCCACCCCTTGACAGATCCTCGCTAATCCAAAACCAGGAATCAATAAACAAATGTTTTGGCAAAAGAGCCCTTCTGGAAATCTGCATTACTAATGTTTTTTTCTTTGGTTCTGTGGTGTTAGGTTTATTCAACCTGAGGCAGATAGTCCTGGCTAAATTGGACCAAGCTCTTCACACAAAAACAGGAGTGGATCCAGTCGAGGAGTATGCAAAGCTATGTCAGGAGATCTTGGGAATACCTGCCACCCCAGGTAAACTCTTTGACAGTTGCTTATTGTTGAGTTACATGTTGTCACTGAGTAGCATTTTTTCCTATATAGCTAACACTGACTCAGACAATGAACTGCTACACTGCTGCTATATTCTGTACAGGTACAAACATGCCAGCGACCTTTGGCCATCTGGCGGGTGGATATGATGCTCAGTATTATGGTTACCTCTGGAGTGAGGTCTTCTCAATGGACATGTTCTGTGCCCGCTTCAAGCCAGAGGGCGTCATGAACTCAAAGGTCAGTACAAGCTTCATTGTACTAATGTAAGCAGGGTAAACTGGTACATATGTAATTGGATAAAAGGGAAATATAACATGTTCCAGCAGGCTCAGATTAATTTGGTACGTGTATGACGTAATACTGTAACCATGCAACTAATTTGCTTTGCCTTTCAGGTGGGTGTGGACTACAGGAATAGTATTCTGAAGCCTGGTGGTTCAGAGGATGCAGCTGAAATGTTGAAGAAATTCCTGGGTCGGGAGCCCAAGCAAGATGCTTTCCTTTTGAGCAAAGGACTGTCAGTTGATCTGGAACCAGGAAAACCTTGCGCCTGTTGACAAGTACCCATCGCAGTATTTGCATCATCGGTGCCTCCCTGTGGACCGTTGTCACACCAAATTAAAGACGGTTTTCTAAATAAATATCCTGAAATGTCACTTCAGCAGTCGCACATTCCCTCGAGTTCCTTGGTGCAGTTTGAATTAAAATTGTTCAGCCACATGTACAGTGGGGGGGAAGAAAGTTTACCAACAAATATCTTGCAAGTTTTGAAATGGTTTATGCAGGTTCCCTCAGTATTACTCACGATTTAGTTCTATTACTGTAAGTAATTAAAAATCATTGATCAACAGTACAGTATGATGTGAATATTCTTACTCAGTTTGCATGCTCAAGTGGCTGAGTGAAACTACATCTTTTTTTGTCAGTTATAGCAATGCAGTGAAATATGTCGTTGGCCGATACCCAGATATTGAATACGCTGAGCCAAAAAGTAAGGTTTTTTTTTTTTGTGATCAGTAATTACTAGAGATTCACCGATCACCAGTTGATCGGCAGGTTTTTTAGCGTGATCGGCCGTAACTAGTGATCCACCGATCAGTCCCATGTTACTGATTCTGTGCTGGTCACATTTACACTTGTGCTGTGCATGATGTCAACAGTGGCACAAACACAGCCATATACAGACAGCACAGCGCTTTCACGATCGTTAATTCAGAATTCAGTTCATGTATGTATGGAGCTTTAAACACGGCTCAGCCAATCATGGGTTTGTTCATGGGAACGTTGATGATGAGCAAGTGTACGATTTCAGCTGTGTGTTTAGTACTAATCAATAAGACTCTTCCTATGGCTATTTAGCACAGTACTAATGAGGGGGAAGGGATAAGGAATTTACTTTAATTCTTCGACTGAAAGAGAATCGGATGATCATGTTAAAGTCGAAATCGGCCAAGACGATTGCAGTTGGTGCATCTCTAGGAATTATGTATTTCTTTTTATCTGATGTCTCTGGAGTTTATGAAATTATTCCATACAGCCAACATTTGACTAATCTGCATCGCTCAAACCGACCACAATTGCAGTGACCACTCAGAAAAGTGAAGGAAACAAACAGCATTTGAAATGACTTTTCTAAACAAAACAAAAGTTTTAACACATTAAACCAAAACCCTGAAACCGAAAGGGGTTGTTAATTTAATTTAATTTTTTTTTATGATGGGTACTAAAATTAGACAGGCTTGTCTAAAGTCTCTGGAGATTATTCCATATGACCAACGTCTTCACTGTTTGCTGTCAATCAAAATGCTTCTGAAACCCCTTTATGTTTTTAAATGACCCAAAAGGATGCGCATTATGAAACTGGCATAACATTTAAAATTGTTTGGAGAAATTGCTTCATAATCGCATGTTTTTTAAGAGACATGTCATTCAAAGTTTGTATTAGGTACAGATCTAATACTGAGAATATAGACTGGTACTGTCAAGTGTACATCTGGTCTGTGGCTGCATTCATATTTAATAACCTGGATATGAATTGTTAGGCCAATGTGACATTTGACAGCAGAAATTTACTTTCCCATTTTAAGTTGTAGTTATTTTCACACAAGGAAATCAAAGATCACCACATTTACAGCCCGAGGACAAAGGGGCTATGGGTAAAATCCCAACAAAAAGGAATAAACCAAGAGTGGCAATACCAGCTAAAATGGCAGACTAAAGACTTTCTGAAACCTAGTAATACATCAAATAACTTTCATTATGAGAAAACTATTTCTAGGTCTGTTTAACATAAATTTTTCCATACAGAACAGCTTCAACTCTGGGATGTTGGTGGGTTTCCTTACATTAGCTGCTCGCTTCAGGTCCTTCCACATTATTTCGATTGGATTAAGGTCAGGACTTTGACTTGGCCATTAAAAAACATTAACTTTATTCTTCTTTAACCATTCTTTGGTAGAACGACTTGTGTGCTTATGGTTGGTGTCTTGTTGCATGACCCACCTCCTCTTGAGATTCAGTTCAGTTGATGGACAGATGTCCTGACCTTTTCTTTTAGAGTTCTCTAATGTAATTCAAAATTCATTGTTCCATCAATGATGTCCAGCCGTCCTGGCCCAGATGCAGCAAAACAGGCCCAAACCATGATACTACCACCACCATGTTTCACAGATGGAATGAGGTTCTTATGCTGGAATGCAGTGTTTTCTTTTCTTTAAACCTAACGCTTTCCTTTTAAACCAGAAAGTTCTATTTTGGTCTCATCCGTCCACAAAACACTCTTCCAATAGCCTTCTGGCTCGTCCACGTGATCTTTAGCAAACTGCAGACGAGCAGCAATGTTCTTTTTGGAGAGCAGTGGCTTTCTCCTTGCAACCCTGATAATGCACACAATTGTTGTTCAGTGTTCTTCTTATGGTGGACTCATGAACATTAACATTAGCCAATGTGAGAGAGGCCTTCAGTTGCTTAGAAGTTACCCTGGGGTCCATGGTGACCTTGTCAACTATTGCACGCCTTGCTCTTGGAGTGATCTTTGTTGGTCGACCACTCACGGGGAGGGTAACAATGGTCTTGAATTTCCTCCATTTGTACACAATCTGTCTGACTGGGGATTGGTGGAGTCCAAACTCTTTAGAGATGGTTTTATAACCTTTTCCAGCCAGATGAGCATCAACAACTCTCTTTCTGAGGTCCCCAGAAATCTCTTGTTTGTGCCATGATACACTTCCACAAATGTGTTGTGAAGAGCAGACTTTGATAGATCCCTGTTTTATAAATAAAACAAGGTGCCCACTCACACCTGATTGTCATCCCATTGATTGAAAACACCTGACTCTAATTTCACCTTCAAATGAACTGCTAATCCTAGAGGTTCACATACTTTTGCCACTCACTAATATGTAATATTGGATCATTTTCCTCAATAAATAAATGACCAAGTATAATATTTGTCTCATTTGTTTAACTGGGTTCTCTTTATCTACTTTTAGGACTTGTGTGAAAATCTGATGATGTTTTAGATCATATTTTTGCAGAAATATAGAAACTTCTAAAGGGTTCATAAGCTTTCAAGCACCACTGTATCCATCTACAGGTATAAGAATGATATTGAGTTATGATCAATTATTAACTTATTATAAATAGGTAGGCTGTGTAAAATATACATTCATAAAATTGAGACCACCACCCATTCATGGTTACCCTAAATAATGCAGTGTCTAATGACGTCCAGGGTCTATTACATATCCTATCATGTTCACTGCTATTTAAACCCACTGAAAGATGCAAAACCTTCAGAGTTTTTATGCAGCATTCTGCTTTTGTTGCCAGCCTAATGCTGTTCAAGTCATTACTATTTCTATTCATTTGGGACTAAATTTTACATCTGTATAAGGGCTGTCTGTGCCACCACCATTTCCAGCATCTTGGGTTCTGTCTCTCACAGCACCAGTGATCCCATTTGCTAGTGTGTTGATTCCTCTCACCTGTCCTCCATTTCCTTATCATATCCTCTGCTATTCAAAACACTTGGCTGAAGTGGTCGATGACATATCCTTTCAGAGTTTGTGTTTGAACCTTTGTTGGTGCAGCCTGACATTAACCAGTCAAACATTTGCTCTTTCAGCCAAAACACAAATATATTGATCATTTGTGCAGATTTCTATAATCTTATGTACTGTTAGGAGTCCTCTAAACAATTAGCTACACAATGCAGATGAAAACAGATTCAGAACTTTGATTGCTTCCCTCCGGACAGTGCATACTTCTGAGGCTTTCTAAACAACAGTTAACAGTTAATTGATGCTGATGGTATGTTGGTGCACAGTGGAGCACTAGTTCCCCCATGAACTCTTAAATAAATTTAAGTTGTTGGACTGTTTTGTCCAATGGTTTAGTCCAAGCTAGATTCATGGGAATGGATTCAAGAAACACCATGGGGAATGCCATTTGTGCACAACATTCATATCTCAAACAGTTTATGCCATCTGTACTGCAAGTGTTACAGCTTGTGCCAAATGGATGTTTAGCTATCAAACCTGCTCCAGTCATTAAGTGGAGCAGCAGGTGTTGGCTGTCCCAGGTGTATCATCAGCTAGTCAGGGAGATGTGGTAAACAAAGATTCCTCCTGGCATACCTGATCTCTGTGGATAAAATGACGACGTGAGTAGAGCACAAACACATTCTGGTAATCAGTAGATATCTGACTATATTCCATCCTGCTTGGTATTTCAGTACGGGAGGGTAGCTGTCTGATACCAGTGGTCGTTATATTTACGTTTATGTATGCAATGAGATTTTAATACGTTTTAGTACATCAGTTACCATTTTTGAAGCACAACACTGCTATGGGGATTTACAGTTGACGAGTTGAAGTTGGAGGCTTGCAGGCAGTATGGGTTCAGGAGGGACGACTGTGGTTGAGTTAAGGGAAACTCTAGGAATTGAGGCACTGCGTGGACACCACACACACTGTCTGCAGCCTCCATCCAACGTGGTGCGTGTGTTCTTAAGCTCAACAGTGTCAGGTAAGAAGATTTCTTTAAAGTGTCTGTACCCATGTTGTAAGTACAAGGTAGTTTTGTGTTTGATAGTTTATCACTATAGAAAAATTGTAAAACTTCAAAAGGTTTTCCCCCTTTAAAATCTAGCGTCTTCCCAAATTAGTGATTAATTTAACAAGTGTGTGATGCATTTTATGTAAAAAAAAAAAGGACGATTTAAAGTTATCAGAATACTGCTAATACTAAGTTTCCTCTATAAATTGTATTCAGTGGATTTTCTTGTCTTCCTGTTTTAAAAAGTTTTTTTTTTTGTCATGTATGTAACGAGTTCCGTTAATGTAAACATGTGTCAATTGAATTTGCCAGATTTTACGAGTGAACGAAATGCCTTTTGGGAGAAGATCTACCCTGAGTTGCAAGGCTACTGTCAGAGTCTTGGTCTAGTCTTTGAGGTTGGTATGCAATAATTTGATACACAAAAGCATAAGCAGTTTCTGTTATTGAAATAAATTATTGCACTAAATAAATAGAGGAGCACATTTTTCTTGGTTCTAAAGGATGTGGGTATGTACATTTTTCCAGCATCTTGCAGGCAATTTTCCAGAGTTAATCATAATTATCAATACAGTGGTTTTTGTTGAATCATTTTTCTTCTTTTGAGAGATGTGAATTCTGTTACTAGTGGTATCTTTGTATTTAGAAGTTAAAACCGCTGTCATGATGTGTTCTTTCTAAATCTGCTGTTACCGGTATCTCTGTGAATATTGATATGCATTTTAAATGTTCCTAGGTTGTTGATTTTAGGTGGGGCATGTGGGATTGCTTTATTGCTGATCAGATGACAACTGAGTTGTGTCTACAGGAGATAAAATTATGTCAGAAAGTGTCAGCTGGCCCTAGTTTTATTGTAAGTAATAATTCATTTATATTTGTACAACTTTACAGAAAAGCTCTGGTTTCTAGCTATCGAGCAGTGGACTTCTTTGTTTGCTTAATTTTTTAGGCCTTGGTGGGCAGTCAGTATGGCCATCGCCCCCTGCCAAGCTTCATACTAGAAAATGAGTTTGAGTTACTGCTCTGTAACCTTTGCAAGGACCAAGAAAGCCTGACACTTCTTAAGAAATGGTTCATCAAAGATGAAAACTCGATACCCCGCAAATACGTTCTTCAGCCAATCACCACACACTATCCTTATTATAATGACACAACACATGAGGCTAGAGCACAGCACGATAGTGACATTCTGTCCTGGAATCTCACTGAAGCTCGGCTGTTGCATCTGTTATGTACCGCTGCGATGCAGGCTGAGACGAATGGGAATGTCAGTGCAGAGGAGAAGCACAATTATTTCAAGTCAAGTAAGATGTGATTCATTATTTTAAAGATCCGACAGTTCGTAAAAGTACCAAAATCACTTACGGTAGTCTCTGTGAACTGAGTGATGTTTGCTTTGCTTGATGTTTGCACAGTGACGGAATGGGAGATGGAGCAGGGTTTTCTAAGAACTCAGCAAGATCAGGACAAGCCTTCAGCTGCCATCTTTATTAGGGAACTGCCCAATGTGAAGAAAAGTGAACACCGCAAACATGCAAGCAAGTTTTTGGATGTTACAGCTGACGGTCTCTTGGACAACGAGGCCCAGGAGCTCTTGACCAATTTCAAAAAGCGTATACAAAGTGTTCATTCAAGTGGCCTCAGTGTGCAGTGCATAGAGCTTAGTAAAGGTGCTCTTGATGTGAATCGAAAGGAGCACGGTGACTACCTAGAGAAATTCTGTGCTCAGGTTGTATCTCTAGTAAAAGAGAAGATCAACAGGCAAGATACATTACATAATACAAGATGGTTATGGCTTCAACAAGAGCTGTTCCATCAAACAAAGCTTAGCAATCAGAAATGTGCAGTTTTCACTGGAAGAGATGGTCTGCTGGCCAAGCTCTGCCTCGCAATGTGGGAGTCTACAAATATTCAACACGGCCCCCTTGTGGTCTATGGGCCTTCAGGAATTGGTAAGAACTCTTTGCTGTGCAAGTTGGCTGAGGAGATGCGAGCTGTTCTGGATCCACAAGCTGTAGTTGTTTTGCGCATACTTGATACTTCTCCACTCAGCTCAGATGTGGACTCTGTCATTAAGGGTATTTGTTTTCAGGTTTGTGGGGCTTTGGGACTGGCAACCCCCTGCCCAAAGACTGCAAACTCCCATGAGATGTTGGTGAGGTTTTTTCATGCCATGCTCCAGGTTGTATCTGAAAAAGGAGAATCACTGCTACTGATTCTGGACTCTCTGGACAACCTATCGCAGACTAGTGGTCAAACATTGCACTGGTTACCTAAAGAGTTTCCCCCCAATGTGCATTTGGTAGTGTCAACTCTGCATGAAGGGGCTCAGCTGAAGAAGTTAAAAGCACTTTTTAATGATGAGTGTTTCTTTGAAATGGAACCACTGACCTTTGATCAAGGACGGACCATCCTTGATACATTTATGCATGCTGCCGCACGGACACTCACCACAGAGCAGGTGGATGCAGTCCTTCACAACTTCCATGAGAGCAGGAGTTTATTGCATCTGAAGCTAATGCTGGACATGGCAAAGCAGTGGTCATCCTACACCACCATGTCTGACATTCATCTTGGCAGCTCAGTGAATGAAGCAATTGTATTATTCCTCCAGACACTGGAAAAAAAGCATGGCAAGAAACTTGTCTGCCATGCTCTGGGTTACATTGCTTTATCAAGGTTGGTTGATACCATGTCCTTCATTTGACTACATATTTTATCATTTTTCAATCTGTGTGCTGGGTTACTCTGTGTTGCAATACTACAGTCAATAATATTAAAGCTTTATACAACCAGCATCTGAAATAAGAGGTAATATTGATAATCAAGGACAGGCAGAATTTGGTAAACATAATACAGTGGTGGTTGAAAGTCTGAGAACCCTTTAGAATTTTCTGTATTTCTGCATAAATATGACCTAAAACATCATCAGATTTTCAGCAATAACTGCAACTAAATGTTTCCTGTAACTGTTGATCAGTCCTGCAAACCGGCTTGGAGCAATTTTAGCCCATTCCTCCGTACAGAACAGCTTCAACTCTGGGATTTTGGTGGGTTTCCTCACATTAGCTGCTCGCTTCAGGCCCTTCCACGACATTTCGATTGGACTAAGGTCAGGACTTTGACTTGGCCATTTTAAAACATTGACTTTATTCTTCTTTAACCATTCTTTGGTAGAACGACTTTTGTGCTTAGGGTTGTTGTCTTGCTGCATGACCCACCTTCTCTTGAGATTCACTTCATGGACAGATGTCCTGACATTTTCCTTTATAATTCTCTGATATAATTCAGAATTCATTGTTCCATCAATGATGGCAAGCCGTCCTGGCCCAGATGCAGCAAAACAGGCCCAAACCATGGTACTACCACCACCATGTTTCACAGATGGGATAAGGTTCTTGTGCTGGAATGCAGTGTTTTCCTTTCTCAAAGCAGAACGCTTTTCTTTTAAATCAAAAAGTTCCATTTTGGTCTCATTCGTCCACAAAATATTCTTCCAATAGCCTTCTGGCTTGTCCATGTGATCTTTAGCAAACTGCAGTCGAACAGCAATGTTCTTTTTGGAGAGCAGCGGCTTTCTCCTTGCATGCACACCGTTGTTGTTCAGTGTTCTTCTGATGATGGACTCATGAACATTAACATTAGCCAATATGAGAGGCGCCTTCAATTGCTTAGAGGTGACCCTGGGGTCCGTGGTGACCTCGCCAACTAATACACGCCTTGCTCTTGCAGTGATCTTTGTTGGTCGACTCCTGGGAAGGATAACAATGGTCTTGAATTTCCTCCATTTGTACACAATCTGTCTGACTGTGGATTGGTGGAATCCAAACTCTTTAGAGATGGTTTTGTAACCTTTTCCAGCCTGATGAGCATCAACAACTCTTTTTTTGAGGTTTTCAGAAATCTCCTTTGTAGTGCCATGATGCACTTCCAAAAGACTTTGATAGATCCCTGTTCTTTAAATAAAACGGGGTGCAAACTGCAAACCTGATTGTAATTTTATTGATTGAAAACACCTGACTCTAATTTCACCTTCAAATGAACTGCTAATCCTAGAGGTTCACATACTTTTGCCACTCACTAATATGTAATATTGGATCATTTTCCTCAATAAATAAATGACCAAGTATAATAGTTCTGTCTCATTTGTTTAACTGGGTTCTTTTTATCTACTTTTAGGACTTGTGTGAAAATCTGATGATGTTTTAGGTCACATTTATGCCGAAATATAGAAAATATTAAAGGGTTCACAAACTTTCAAGCACCACTGTAAGTAATACAATAGCAGGACAAGTGAAGTCAGTGACTTCTGACATGCTCAGCTGGCGTTGGCTGATGTGACAATCCACACACTGAGAGACAAACGACACAATACGAACAATCTGTAGTGTTCAGTTAAACTTGTTAAAAAAAAAGTTGGATTCTGCTTTTAACTTGAAAAAAACTTGAAGGATTAGTTCTATAAATGTATTAATTTCTGTATTTTCACAGATGTGGATTGTCAGAGGCAGAACTTCGAGATGTCTTGTCTTTAGACAATGATGTTCTAGCAGAGGTCTACCAGACCCGGCTGCCCCCCAGCCACAAGCTGATACGTTTCCCCCCACTTCTTTGGGCACGGCTCAGACATGACCTAGGGGATCACCTAATGGAGCGATGGGAGAATGGCATTTTGGTGGTTGGGTTCTCCCTAAGGTAAAGATCTTTTTTCGTGGTTATGACCACAGTGTTAACAGTCTTGTGTTTATTCTCAGTGGCTAACGCATTCTTATTGCTGATAGGCATTTTACTGAGATGGTGAAGAAGAGCTATCTTTCTGCTGAGCATCGAGTTCAAATACACAGTGTTCTTTGTGAGTACTTCTCAGGTCAGTGGAGCAAGGGACAGCTCAAACCAATTCTTCTGCCTTCACTGAATACCCAAGTGAATGCTGACAGAAAGGTATTTATTAAATCGCAAGAGGGTTTCGGTAAGTATGGAAATTTAAAGGCTTGAACCCATTAAACCTTGTTTTGTGAAGGTGCCAGGTCAGCCACTGTGGTTTACTGAAGGAACTGCCAATCTTAGAATGCTGCATGAACTGCCATATCACCTTATACATGCTGGAAAATGGGAGGAACTGCTTCACTCACTGCTAGGTTGGGTTTGGTGACAACTTTCTGAGAATCATGCAATGTGTACCATTTAGATTTAATATAAACATATCACACCTCTTGCAGGTAATTTGGACTGGCTGTCCTGTAAGACTCTCAGCTGTGGAGTGACCAGTGTAATTCAGGACCTGTCTCTCTGTGGTGATGTCATGGACTGTCCTGAAATCCAACTGATACGAGATTGTTTTCTACTGCTGAAGCCAACCTTGGATTTTGTGGATGGACAGATAGGTGAGTTTGGATGTTTTGGTGTGTCTTACATACACAGATGAGCCATTACATTAAAACCACTGACAGCTGAAGTGAATTTCTTTGCCCAGAGAATCACACTGTCAGCGTTCTAATGGGTAACGTAAGAGTCCTCACATTCATGTGGATGTTACTTTGACACATACCACCTACAGTGGGGCAAAAAAGTATTTAGTCAGGCACTGATTGTGCAATTTCTCCTATTTAGAAAGATGAGAGAGGTCTGTAATTTTCATCATAGTTACAGTTCAAATATGAGAGACAAAATGGGGGGGGGGAAAATACAGAAATCACATTGTAGGATTTTTAAAGAATTTAATTGTAAATCATGGTGGATAATAAGTATTTGGTCACCCACAAACAAGCAAGATTTCTGGCTATCACAGACCTGTAATTTCTTCTTTAAGTGTGAATAAATCAGCTGTGGGAGCAATTGTAAGAAAATGGAAGACGTACAAGACCATTGATAATCTCCCTCGATCTGGGGCCCCTCACGCAAGATCTCATCTCGTGGGGTCAAAATGATCATGAGAACAGTGAGCAAAAATCCCTGAACTACACGGAGGGATCTGATGAATGGCCTGCAGTGAGCTGGGACCAAAGTAACAAAGGCTACCATCAGTAACACACTACGCCGAGAGGAACTCAGATCCTGCAGTGCCAGATGTGTCGCCCTGCTTAACCGAGAACATGTCCAGGCCTGTCTGAAGTTTGCCAGAGAGCATATGGATAATCCAGAAGAGGATTGGGAGAATATCATGTGGTCAGATGAAACCAACATAGAACATTTTGGTAAAAAACTGAACTCGTCATGTTTGGAAGAAGAAGAATGCTGAATTGCATCCCAAGAACACCATACCTACTATGAAGCATGGGGGTGGAAACATGATGGTTTGGGGCTGTTTTTCTGCAAAGGGGACAGGAATAATGAGATTTTAAGCCAAAACCTCCTTCCATCAGTGAGAGCATTGAAGATGGAACAACGCTGGCTCTTCCAGCATGACAATGATCCCAAACACACCACTCGGATAACCAAGCATTTCAAGGTCTTGGAGTGGCGTAGCCGTTCTCCAGACCTCAACCCCATAGAACATTTGTGGAGGGAGTTGAAAGTCCGTGTTGCCAAGCAACAGCCCCAAAACATCACTGATCTAGAGAAGATTTGCATGGAGGAATGGGCCAAAATACCAGCTACCGTGTGTGCAAAACTGGTGAAGACAGAAGTTATGTTACAAAGTATTGAGTTGAACTTTTGTTATTGACCAAATACTTATTTTCCACCATGATTTACAATTGAATTCTTTAAAAAGAATGTGATTCCCTGGATTTTTTTTTTTCTCATTTTGCCTCTCATAGTTGAAGTGTACCTATGATGAAAATTACAAAACTTGCAAATCAGTGACTGACTAAATACTATTTTGCCCCACTGTACATGAGTCAGTCTTTTAGATTTATACATTTATACATGTGAAGAAGCTTTGTGTAGTTTTAAGCAGCAAGTTGGCTGTGTCAATACATCAAGTAGCATATAATAAGTAATTAAGAAAATATCTGATATATTTCTTTTGGTTTCATCTTATTCATGAACTTTAACACAGAAGGTTTTTTTTATTGACATGATATTTCTTGCATTATATTTAATCCAGCAATTTATGTATGTGTTAAGTTACTTTACTGTTTAAATATTTATCAGTCTTTATGATGACAAACCATACATACTGTAAGAACTTATCATCCACTTTCTTTGTAAAGCCAAAGTCAGTGGATGTGTCCTGGGTCACAAGCTACAGCACTGTAAATATTAAACGATTTTCTGAAATCTCATGGTTGCATGTAAGGTGATGCAACAGTCTAGTGCACTCACCCTTCACCATGGGGATCCAAGCTGTAAGGAACTAAGAACTTAATCCTGTTCTCTCTCACCCAGTGGAGGATGGGTTCCACGTTTGATCCTGGTCTAAACTATAGGTTCTAAAATCCTCTTTTCTCCCATCTGGTTTTTATTCCATATCGATAATGCTGTAATTACAGTTGAACCTAAATCTTCTGTAGCTTTTCCCAGTGGTGCAACTGGCTCCAGGGCCTTACCTCAGACTAAAACTCATCCTACAATAATTTAATAAAGTTCTAATTGTTTCCACTCACTCACCATCCAATGTGGCCATTTTAACTTTTTTTTTTCTTTGCCTGTTTTTAGGCTCTGCTTGTATGGCTACAGCATACAGGCATCCTTTCACTTGCTTATGACACCTTTATGTAATATATATACTATTTATGGAAGTAACTAATTAAGTAAACCAGAGAAATGGCTATTAAAAAAAAGCGTATGTGAAAAATAATTACCTTGATAATCAATCGTAATCAATGAACTGTAATGCATTATGCTCATGTATTAGTGTTCGAGTAAATGCATGTAATGTCTACAGAGGTGTAAGAATAGCACTGTATTGGATCTAAATGAACTTACTTGAGCACTTATTTATTTCTTTGTTTATTTATTTATTTATTTTAGACTTGTCCCTCCTGTTTACTGAGATCTGTGCTAGGCTTCAAGCGCTTGCTCCTACATACCCAAACTTGATTGGACGTCTGTGCTCTCAGTGTCACGATTGGTTTGCATCCTGTCCAGAGCCTGTACTTGTTCCCAAGTGTAGCTTTATACAGCCCCCTGGAGGGCCTTTGAAGAACACCCTTGGTAGTTGTGCAAAAGGTCAGTGATGGTGCTAACAGCCAGTGCTTTTAACACATAATAACCATATTTTACCTGGGTCAGTGCGGGCTAATTGTCTCTCTTTGTGAATCCCATTATCAGACTTGTAAAGTCACAAAAGGTTGAATTCATTGTCAGCAGCACATTCATTTGTCACTTTGCTCTCTCTGCCCTGTTCATGAAGGAGTGACTGCGGTAGATATTTGTGCTGAGAAGGACTTAGTTGTAGCAGGAACACTGGATGGAGAGTTGATTGCATGGGATTTAAAACACCAGGAGGTGGTTCATGCACTTGTTGGACACACAGGTTAGTAGACATGTGCATTTTACTTTTTCAACCTACCTACCAACTCCTTCAGACATTATTAAAATACAACTCTATGATATTTATTGTCCATGCACATGCAGTACTGCGCAAAAGTTTTTGGCCACTTTTTATTTTTTTTTTACGGTATATGGACTCTGTGTGTGTGTGTGTGTGCACGCGCGTGTGTATACACACACACACACACACGCGCACACACACACACACACAGTCCTTATACCAAATATATGTGTGTGTATATGTATGTGTATATATACGTGTGTGTATATATTTTTGACCACCTTGGAACTTGTATTTGGGCATCGCCGCATTTTAACTAGAAAAATGTACCTTACTTAAACTTGTATGAGTCGAGCCGCGCAACTCGTTTCATCTGAAACTTAATTCATGACTCACGATTCAGTACACAGCGATTCCGATTCACAGTAACCCTTGCTATTGCCCTTGATCTCTGCTGTATTTATTTATTTTTAAATCTACGTTACTGTAATCTTAGTGCAAATAAGTTTCCATGGGTCCTAAAAACCTTAATATTGACAGTCAACCGAAAGCAAAACAGGAACTGTATCCTCCAGAACACAGGCTGCAGTTAGAATTGAAGAGTTTTGCTTTTACTTTTCACTTTCAATCCATTTCTCACTAAATTACATTTTTTTTCAACTCTTTGTTATAAAATATGTTTTTGGCTAACTGGTGGTTAATGTAACTGTTTTAAATAATAACTTATTTATTATTACTTATCATAGGCTTCACTATGATGCAGTATTGACCGCTCTACCAAACTCCTCAGTTCATGATACGTTCATGATGGAATTGTCTGAACATATCGGCATCATAAATCAGGGAGCACCTGTACAATACAACTCCATTAATGCATATAATGCCTTATACAGTGTGGATTTTCTGGAGGTCTGGAACGGATTAATTTAATTTACATTATTTCTCATGGGAAAATAGCTTGGTACTCATTAGTTCTCGAAAAGCCTTCTGGAATGAATTAATGATGAGAACCGAGGTACCACTGTACTTGCCCCAGTAGCCTATAGAAGCTGTTTTTTAAATTTTAATTTAGTTTGTATTTTGTTTCACACACTTTCTATATTTCCTGGTTGTATCCTAATAGACTCTTTTGCACAGTACTGTAAGTGGATTAGTTTCTAGAATTGTAGTTTATGAATCCTTGTGAAATACTTTGTGTCTTTGTGCATTCAGAACTTTTGCTCAATTTTTCAACTTTTGCTCAAGACCTGAGTGTTCATACAGTAAGTTCTGTAGGTCTTTAAGCCCTGGTGCTTTAAGATCTGACTGTTGGTCCAGTAACCACATAACCCAATAGTTAAGTAGGCTGTAATAATAAAAAAAAGGGATGTACCCATTTAGCTTTAAGTTTACTCGCTTAATCACACAGACTAGGGCTGCAACTAACGATTATTTTAATAATCGATCAAAATTTTTTTTTTGATTAATCGATTAATCGGGTTTAAAAAACACCTTTTCATGTCTTTATTCAGAAATATAACATTAAATAACAGAGCAAATAAGTGCTTACAATAAATGAATAATAATACATTAAATGTATTAATAAATTAAAATTAATTAAATAATAAAGAAAAATAAGTGCATCTCTGATGCAAACACTACATACAAACTCATTCACGCTCTTTCTTTAGGAACTTTGCATTGCAATGCAAAAATGTTAGCATGTCAACATGCTCCTGACTAAAGCTGGCTCTCTTTTTAGAGACTATATTTCCTGCCGCAGAAAATAGACGCTCAGACAGTGTTGAAGCACCAGGAATGCATAAATAGGACTTGGCTAGCCTGGCCAATATAGGATATCTACTTCTGTTAACTCCATCACTGTCTTTATCCAGCTAACAAGCAAAAAACAGCATCAACCGTGCTGTGCCCGTTCCCATAGTGCGTCGTTACGTTTCCTCACTTCAAAACGGAACAAACTCGGGATATTGTGGTGACTTACGCTGTTGTTGAGCTCTCTTCATCCTCATCGGTGACTCCATTTTTCTGTTTCGAGGGCTGTATCAGCACCGGGGTGCTCCCGTGCCAGGTCAGATCACTTTTGCAAAGCTTGTATGTTAGACATTTTTTGTTGTGTGAAGCGTGAAGTGCTCCTACACTTTTGAGGACTTAAGCCGAACCTTCTTCTCTGCGTCGGTCATGTTTCATTTGTAGAATTTATTAAATTCTTATCGCTAACTTATTTTGAAGATTCCGCGTCCGCGCCGGCTCCGCCTCGCTCCGTTCAATCGCTCGTATTTTTTTCCAGCGTTGACGAAGTGTCGCAAGTAACGTAAGTGGATATAAGGCGAGAGACACATAAATCATGCAACACAACGAATCGATAATGAAATTCGTTGTCGACACTTTTAATAATCCAAATTGAATCCAAAATCGTATTCAGACCAAAGTATTCACACACTTTCTCTGTGCAGGGGCAGTGCAGTCAGTGAAGCTTGTAGACAAAGGTGATTACTGCTTGTCTACTGGACATGACGGCTCTCTTCGGAAATGGTCTCTGCTCAATGGAAAGCAAATTTACTGCATTCCTGCTGCAGTCTCAGTTCAACCCTGGCCTGCTGAACAGATCCTTGTTCTTGAACCCAGTGCAATGGTTCTTTCCAATGCCCAAGGACAAGTAAGAGATCTTTGCTAGCTAGCTGTTGTCTTTCAAAAATCTCAGTTGTGAAAGCCCTAATCTGCTTGCTTGAATGGAATGACACAAATGGTTTGACTATCTTATGCATACTGTGTACCAATAGTATAATTAGCTATTTAGGTGGAAGTGAATTAATAGTTTTGAGACTCAAAATCCAAGAAAATCCAACAACTCATCATGTGTCATGAAAGCTTGCATACAAAATACATACATATCCATTGTGAAGGCCTGGCAAGTAAAGACACCAGCTTGTCTTAATTGGTTGAATGTTGGTGGTCAACATTGGTCGTTTTCTTTCCTGAACACATGGCAGCTGGACAAGTTTTTATCTTAAGCATTCAAATAATGAATAGCTGCATTAATGCATTAAATATGTAGTTGATAAATTCACCCATACAATCTTCCATTTAAACTGTTACTCTTGTGTATAGGTCAAATCATGGCATTTGGACACTGGAGAGCTACTTTATGAAGTTGATGTGAAAGGAGAGTGTTCGATGCTGTGCGTTCTGGAAAATGAAGTGGCAGTCATGTCCAGTGATGGCCAGCTCTGGCTCCATGACTCATTTACAGGAATACAAAAAGTTTGCAGGCAGCTGTCATCTGATGAGGGATTCATTGTATCCAGTGTCCTCGCACTTCCTAAATGTGGAAAACTCGTCGTCGCATCTCAAGCACAATCACTGATACTGGTAATTTACCCAGCCTGCTGCATGAGTTTGACAACCAATTGTTTACTTGTTCTCAAATAAGTGAATCCATATAGACTCTCATATAATTAATTAAGCCATTATATAATTAATTAAGTGCTAATATAAACTACATACGGCAATATATAATTTCAGAGAGAACAAGGTTGCAAGACCTTCAAAAAAATCCAATTGGATTTTAGGCTAGATTATGGTTATTCAGCACAGTTATACCTTTAAACCACTGCATGTGTCTGAGCACATGATACTTTTCATCATGTAGCCATCTCACAATGTGTGCAGCATCACAAAGTGCATTATAATGACACAACTGCTATCTGGGAAAAGCATTGCAATGAAGGGTTGGGCCTGTTCAGCAACAATATTGAATCTGGTGGCAGGTATCAAATTGACATCTACATTAATGCCCAGACTCAGGGCTCCCCAGCATAACATTGCCCAGAGAATCACACTCCCTCCACGAGGTGTGTGTGTGTGTGTCTGTCTGTATATATATACATATACATACATATACAGTGGTACCTTGGTTCTCGATGTTAATTTGTTCCAGAAGTCTTGCCATGAACCAAAAACGACAAGTGCCGAGCAAATTTTTCCAATAAAGAATCATGTCAATTAACTTTATCTGTTCCAGACCTCCAGCAAATTCACACTCTATAAGGCATTATATGCATTAATGGAGATGTACTGTACAGGGGCTCTCTGATTTATGGAAGGGGTATGTTCCAACAAATCCATCATAAGTTAAATGCATCATGAACTGATGAGTTTAATGAGTGTTTGGTAGAGCAGTCTAAACTGTATCAAAGCAGAGTCTAGAATAAGTAATGATAACTAAGTTAATGTTTAAAAGTTACGTTAACCTACAGTTCACCAAAATCATTAACAAAAGCTTATTTTATAATAAAGTGATGAAAAACCTCATGTAATTTAGTGAGGAATTGGATTGAAAATGAAAAGTAAAAGCAAAAACACTTACTCTATTGGTGAAACTCAGCAGGGCACTAACGTAGCTGCTAATGCTAAGGCTTATTTTATATATGAAATACACTGCACCCATATATATATATATATATATATATATATATATATATATATATATATATATATATATATATATATATATATATTATATATAGGACCTTCTGATGTTTAGGTCATATTACACAAAAATATAGAACAATTGAAAAAGTTTCCAATTTATCTTCTCTCTTTGTATTGCATTCTGTAACTTTGGGCCCAGTTATAATACTACATCTTCTGCTTTCATATTGGATTTTTCTCGCCGACATAATGCTGCACGATTCTGAATGAAATGGTGAACATCTTATAACAGAATCTGATTCAGATACTTTTTTCAATGTAACATTCCTATTGTCCTTTTAATATAGGTTTCAAGCCTCTGGACCATTGGCTGATGTTTGATATTCCTGCTACTGCTTCGTTTATGTGTAGTTCTGAGGATGAGGACGGTGCTTTTTGCAGGTATTTTTACATTATTTTGTTTAGATTTCATTAATTCATGAGCAAATGTACAAGGGTGCATATCCACACTAATGTATATAAACATTCTTAAAACTTTATCTGCTCAAATAAAAGGCTGTGAAGAAACCACTGGCTGTGCTATGTGTCAATCCAGACTCTGTGCCCAAAAACTCAGGGACGGTTTCAGCATGACACTATTGTATTATCGGCTGTTCCATATGGCAATGGAAGCAAAGTCATAACTGGCTCCCAGGATCAGGTTATACGGGTCAGTCCCATTACTCTATAAATCACTTTAAATTTTAACCACTTTGGCTTATTCTTCCTTCTCCCCTAAATGGTTGGGACACTAGAGATCCTTAAAGATTGTAATATAATGGTTTGTCATAGAAAGATATTATAAAATGCATTAGGCTCATGATACTGTCCTAAAAGACCAGATAATTCTGCAAGCCAAAGCAAAACTGTATATTTTTTTATGTTTTTCTTTAATTGTTAATTTAGGTTGAATTAATAAAATACTCTCTACTGGACAATATACATAGTGGTGAACATCAAATTAATGTTTTATATAGGTGACATTTTAAATGGGACTGTGGTGGTGTAGTGGGTATGGTACTGGATTGCTGATCAGAAGGATCAGGGTTCAAGTCCCAGCACTGCCAACCTGCCCCTGTTAGGCCCTTGAGCAAGGCACTTAACCCACAATTGCTTCGACTGTACCTTGTAAGATGTTATCAGTTGTAAGGTGCTCTGGATAAGGGGGTCTGCCATACTACTAAATTGAATGTAAATAATTTGTGCTTGTGAATTGAAGGTTTGGGGACTAATCAGTGGACAGCTGCTTGACTCCTTTGATGGTATGGGATCTTCTGTCACCTTTTTGTCTGTGTACAAGAGCACAATCATCTCTGCCTCAACCAGGTCTGGTTGCCTCAAACTATGGGAGCTCAACTATGATCCTAAGCACAAAATTCAGACCTGTATTCCTGCCAACTGTCCAAGGGTGGTAATATCCAAAGATGGCAATACTGTACATTTCATTCGAGAAAACAGAACTAAGGTGTTTACATGGAGCTGCTCTGAAGGTGAGCCACTAAGGAGACCTACCACTTTAATATTGTGTGTGTGTGTAATGGAGGAACTGTGGTAGCCTAGTGGTTAAGGCACCCATATCTCAAGCTGCCACTGTTGGCTCCTTGAGCAAGGCCCTTAACCCACAATTGCTTGGATTGTAAGACTGTATCAACTGTAAGTCGCTCTGGATAAGGGCGTCTGCTAAATTACGCAATGTAAGTGTGTGTGTGTGTACATGTACATATAGACATACACACACAGATGTAAGAACGTATTGTCAGATTATGAAAATGTGAATGTGTTTTTGTCTTAAGTTTCTCAAGAGCGTGTATATTGCACTTGCTTGTTTCATGTTCTTAAGAAACAAGTGCAACTAAAGCTATTGCTTGCTTCTCAGGTATGTCATCAGAACCAATTGATCTGTGCTCTGAAGTCTGCTGCATGGAACTGGCACAGCAGAAACAGCTGCTCTTTTGTGGCCTCTGCACAGGCACCGTACTCATCTACCCTTTAGCCTTTGCCCAGGAGACACTGTGCCTGCCTCCACCTGAGAGCCTTCCTGCTGTGCGCAGCATATCCATCAGTCCCAGGGAAGACAAGGTCGGGGTGGCCTATGAGGGCATGGTGTGCTTGTTTGAAATCACAGCAAGGGACAGTTTCCCTTGTGTTGAGGGTCCAATCCACAGTTACTCACTATCCCTGCTCCATTCGACTTTGTCAGCCATGGCCTTACTGCCTGACTGCAGACTTCTGTATGGCACTCTTGGAGGCGAAGTGGCGATCTACGACTTCAAGAGTGCCACGTCGGCAGAACTGGATCACCACGGGTCTGCTATCACATGTATCGCCCTGAGCAACTGGGATACACATGCTCTGGTTGGGTCAGAGGACTGTGTCCAGAAGCTGTGGAGTTTGAGCCCTGTTTTGCTCGACCACACCATGGAATACAAGGTAGTACTAGTTTTTCCTATAGTATTGAAATGACAAATTTTCTTACACAAGTCTGACTCCCTACCTATATTAAAGAAATACTCCAGTATTTTTTTCATCCATCTCATGTGCAATTATCAGAACTAGCACATCTGTCCACAATGAGAAAAACAGCTTGCGAAACAGCACAAATGTCCAAGGATAGTTGTTAAATTCCATCCCATACACTTTTAAAAAGTGTGATTATATGAAACTACAGTGGTACTTGAAATGCAGTGCAGTGGATGCAGTGGTCCTCAGAAATCTCTTTTGTTCGTGCCATGATACACTTCCACAAACGTGTTGTGAAGAGCAGACCTTGATAGATCCCTTTTCTTTACATAAAACAGGGTGCCCACTCGCATTGTCGTCCCATTGATTGGAGACACGTGACTGTAATTTCACCTTCAAATTAACTGCTAATCCTAGAGGTTCACATACTTTTGACACTCACTAATATGTAATATTGGATCATTTTCCTCAATAAATAAATGACCAAGTATAATATTTTTGTCTCATTTGTTTAACTGGATTCTCTTTATCTACTTTTAGGACTTGTGTGAAAGTCTGATGATGTTTTAGGTCATATTTATGCAGAAATATAGAAAATTCTAAAGGGTTCACAAACTTTCAAGCACCACTGTATATAAAAAACAAACACTTTGGAAAGGCATACGTCTTATCAAGCTGTTATTTGTAGCTTAAGCCATCTTTTGAACACTCACTTCTTAGTGAACAACCACAATTTGTTTACTTTTTAAAGTTGTCCTATTTAAGAAAGGATTATGATTATTTCGAGCTTAATCCACATATACATTGGTGACCAAATGTCTGAGATCACTAGTGAAAATGCGTCGATTTAACATTTTGCTTGAATTTTTTCCAAGTTTGAAGTTTTTCATCACAAAAATATTACCAGCATAAAAGTTTAAATGTAAAATTGAGTGTTTTGTGGGGAACAACATAAATTTTGGAATTTATACACAGTGTGCCTTGCTTTTTATTTATAATTACACAGGATTTACTTTGAGGGGGTTCTGTATTCAGCCTTCTCTGTAAAGGAGTTCTCCGGATAAAACTGTTAAATTCTTTAATGTATTTACATGTTTGTACATTAAATGTTGTACACTATACAATCACAAGTCAGTTGTAATTTTTTTATTTAAACATTTGATTTATTTTCTCTTTTTTCGATTAGTGTAATCGGTAATGCGAGGTGTTGTCCAGAAGGGGGCCTTCCTCAGACACAGCCAATGGTGTATCTGTGTCATGCCAAACCTGACCAGAAAGCACGGCCAGGACTTAAACCCAGGCAAACTGCCGTTGTTAAACTAACAAAAAACAAAACAAAAGCTCTTAGGCTAAGGTGTATGTTTTATCTATTTGCAGTTTAAGTCATCTTCTGAAAACTATAAATTCTCATTGCATAACCACAAATTATGTTCTCTTTAAAACTGCCTAATTTGCGAAAGGATTATGATGATTTGGAGCTTAATCCACATATAGAGTGGGGCCAAACATCTGAGAGCACTAGTGAAAATGCCTGTACTTTATATTTTTCTTGAATTTTTACTATGATTTTCATCACAAAAATATTATCAGCATAACAGTTTAAATGAAAAATGTAGTATTTTGGGGAAAATTTTGGAATGTATTTGTATTTGATTTGTCTTCTTATTGTAATGACAGTGTGCACTCCACAAGTTTGTGCAAAATCTGATGATACATGTGATCCCAGCGTTATTTCACAATATTCCCAAAAAGCATGGGATGTTACTAAATGCTTAGATTTCACTGTGTTCAAGTGTCCCCATAAAAGCTTGACAGGGTTTCAGTTAGGTAACTGTGGAGGAAAGTCCATAACAGCAGTCAGCAGTCCTTGATTTTCTTTGGTAAAGTGCAAAATAGAAACATTTTCAGTGTACTTGGAAGAATAAACTAAGGCTTTCTACAAAAAAAAGATTGTTTTTAAACAGACTGTTATTAACTGCCCTTTGTTGTCATCTTTGTAACTGAACTGTAAGGTTTGCAGTTTTTTGCCCCTCACATCTACTTGTCTAATTAATTGCAACTAACAAGCTGGCATAGCTTTGACCTATGGCATTCCACAGAAAAAGCACACCAGTACCCATCAGCAGAGGGAGGTGGTGTGGCATCATGCAAAACGAAAAAAGAATTGTGGATGTGTCAGTGCAGGGAAATGTACAGTAATCCTCCATAAAATATCAATATAGAAAGAGATGGGGCAAACAATACTGGAGTATTCTTTTAGTATCCTGAAGAAACTAAATGTGAATAAATCATACACAGTGTATGACTTGCTTTTTGTTTATTATTACACAGGGATTCTACTTTGAGGGAGTTCTGTGTGCAGCCTTCTCTGTAAATGATAAGTTTGTGTTCACTGGTTCTCGGGACAAAACTGTTAAAGTCTGGGATGTCGTTACAGGTTCGTACAGTTAATGTTGTACACTATACAGTCAGCAAAATCAGTTGTACTTTTTTTAAACAACCATTTTAAAGATTTGAATCATTAAGTCATAGAGTGCAGTCCACCAGGGGTCAGTGTTGAGGCTGTCCTACCTCCCTTTTCTCAGATACAGACAATTATGTGTCATACCAAACCTGGCCAGAAGGCACCGCCAGCACTCAAACCCAAACGAATTGCGTGTGCACCAACAAGGTGCCAGTTGTAAAGTTATATAAATATTGCCATGTATGAAAAATATCAGGATCTACTGGACAGAAATGGTAGCTGAATAATAATTGTAGTTGCAACAGTAATTTTCCATAAGACTTGATCACTTTATGGTCTTTTCAGTTTATCAGAAACTAGGTTTTTCTTGGCTTGCACAAGTATAATGCCTGTATTGGCAGTGCAAAAGTCAGCCTGACCTAAAAGTGTAACATTTTGGTATGACAATGGTACTACGTTCTGATTTATCTTGGATTCTGGGCTAGTCATCACAGCTCCAAATAGGGACTTGCCTGTTTATCTACTGTTAAATAAGTCATTTTTAATATAATGACGCAAATTAAGATTCAAATACAGCTATGCGCCTACCCTCCGATCAATGTCTGTTTGCTTTAATGACCAATTCAAATAAAAAACGATTATAATATCATAAGAGGAAATCAAAATCTGTCTTTTTTGGCTGTAAACAGCTGGTTACCTCAACGGTCAATCAATGTTGCGGCTCCATGAGAGGCGAGAGTTAGAGTGGAAGTCCGTCGTGTGTGTGTGTGTGTGTGTGTGTGTGTGTGTGTGTGTGTGTGTGTGTGTGTTTTGCTTGCTGGCTTGTTTGCTCGCTCACATTTGGACTAGATGTGTTTAGATGCTCTTGAGGTACAAGTTACTCATGTTTGTGTTTATGTCCGCTACTTGTTTGTAACAAGCTATAAATGGCGTTGGTAAGTGTATGTGCATGTCTGTACTGTAAGTAGTACTCCTTTGTTTGTCTCCTCACTGCCTGTATATTCTCTCTAACTTATAACTATATAAGCTGGATCACATTCACTTGTTGAGTGTCTGTTACAACTGGCTGATCTTTCATGTTATACTGTCTATCAACGCATTTCTGGCTAAACTCTGGACTACTTCTGAATAAATTACGATTGCAAGCATTGTAGGTGTTTTTAAATTAAAATTGAAAATCTACTTTTATAGCCTGACATACTCATAGTTCTTGTTCTTCTTGTCATTAAACATATATCTTTGATTTAGACCAATTTTAATAGATTTTAGATGATTTCCTTAAGGTTTGTTTCTTTAAATATAATAAATAAATTTTGTCTAACAAAAATGCTTAACAAATTTGTTCTCAAAAAGAACATGAACAATGCTACATATAACGATTATAATGGGTAATCCTTTTAATTATGTACTTGGATTGCATAACTGCACTGATTTAATTTTGCTTCTTGTGAAAAATGTACTTACAGGGTCTCTACTGTACATCCAGTACGTCTATGCGGCGGTCGTGAAACTTACACCCTACAAAGATGGGTTCATAGCCATCTCACAGCTTGGATCCTTCATTAAGGAGGGCTTCCACTGTCCAAGTACCCTGATGCCGAAATACAACCCACTGCGAAACTTCCGGGCTCATTATCGCGTCACTTCACGAGAAAAGAGTCTAGAACCCCTTCATTCCATCCATAAAGGACTCAATGATTATAACCCAGCTCAGTTTAACTTTATGAGCATCATGAAGACTAAACATTCCAATATGTGTGTGATTCTCTGAGGCACAAGCACAGTGGTTCATAGCGGAGAAGAACAGATCACTCTTATATAAGATGACAGTCATTTATGAAAATAAGGGGATCCAAGTCAAAACAAATTATGAATATAACAAATGTGTGCAATATACATTAACATTTTTAACATTTCAACAGAAATCATCTACAATAATGTAATATAAAAATTATTTCATAGTCCCTGATGATTTGCTTCCTTAACAAAAACTGCTTCACAACTATAATAAAAGTGAACTTGAATAATTACAATCTAATGTAAGTACAGCATGCTGATGAATTTAAAATGTTTTACATTATATAATTCTTTCAAACGAGTTGTTTAGAAAAAGAGAGACAACAAAATGACATCTTTATTTTTTATGTAATATCTAGTAAGTAAATCACAGATATACAGTGGGAGCCAAAAGTCTGAGACCTCTAGTGAAAATGGTTGTTTGGATCTTTGTGGAGAATGAATTATACAGCAGCAGGATAATGACCTAAAACACACCTCAGTGCTTTGCAGCAATTAAAGACCAAGGAAGATCATGAAGACCATCATGGACCTCCACAGTGACCTGACTAAATGCACTGAGAATTTATGGAGAATTCGAAGACAGACAGAGAAAGCCAAGCATTCAGTAACATGCTCTTTGCACAAACTTGTGGAGCCCCTGCCAGCTCAGGTGTCATTAAAGTAACAGAGGAAAATACAGAATACTAATAAATTCTAAATGTAATGCAATTATTTTTTTCACTTAAGTTGTTTACTGACTAGATGATTTGTAATGGAAAAACATAATAAAATCAAGAAAATGCAAAATAGAAACATTTGTTTCAGGACAATGACTTTTGGCTCTCACTGTAGTTCACATTTGAATGCTTTTCATCATAAATTAGCAATGTTTTGTCTGCAATGAAAGTTGAGGATCTTAAGACATCAAATCACCTCCTATTTGGCCTTCCACTTGCTTTTTTCCTCTTCTTTTGAACCTTTTGGATTTGATTAAGCTGAACTGCTGCCAGTATGATCATTAATATCTGTAAGAAAACAGAGTAAACATTAACAGTAAGTGTAGTTTGTAGATATTGGTGCTGCATATAAATGTCTTAAATTGTTCCTATATGGTAATGTTTGAAATCTTAACACTGTAGTTATTACAGCTGGTATATGGTTGTTTAAAAAATGTAACATTGATTGATTATACATTATGATGCAGTTCATATTCATAGTAGGATTATTAAGAAACGTATTGTAGGCTTGTTATTTATGAAAATGAGTAACAATGACCTTAAAACCGACTAACTATTCACCATAAAGAGTAGTATAATTATGATACATTTGTGCATTGTAAGTAATAAAAGGTAAACACTATCTGCAATAACCAAGACTCATTCACTATTTGTTTTTTTTTTCTCCTGTTATGTAGATTGGAACATGTACAAGTTGCTACAAGTTTTCCCACTGGGAATTTAATGCCTCAAGGCATCATCGCTTTCTGAACTTCCAGAGAAATGTGATTAAAAAAAGTCAGAGT
>JAJAGP010000307.1:484428-495251 GCA_025084515.1 Ancistrus triradiatus
TATTTGTACTGTTTACACAAAGGAAAATAATTTATACAATTTGCACATATTGCTACAGTGCATATGGAAAATCATCATACCCTGTCAATTAAAATGAATTAGATTCAGCTGTATTCACACATTATAGCCCTCAACTTCAATATAAAATTAACAAATTCTGATCTATTATTAAAATGTAACTGGTAAAATACTAATGGATCAGCCCCTTTAGAGTAACTATTATCAACCTGCTCAGGTACAACCAGTCACCTTTAAGATTACTGGGCATAATTTGTGGCCATTTTGATGACTTCAGAATAACACAGGCTGTTCCTTGAAGATTTCACTACTACTAGTATATGGCAATACAAAGAATTCGCCATTTTTGGAAAGCTGCTTTCAAGTGGGCTCTGGGATTAGAAAGGCACAAGATAGAAGAATACGAGTACTGTTAACAGCAGGGAACATCAGGGAAGCTTCCAAGAGGCCAGTGCCAAGTTTAGATGACTTGCAAATGTTTATGGCTGAGAGTTGTTGGTCTGTACATGCAACAACAATCTCACAAGCTTTGCACAAAGGTGGCAGGTCCAGCCCGGTTCCCGGTTCAATCCCGACCTCGGATTTGCCTGTGTGGAGTTTGCACATCCTCCCGGTGCCCACGTGGGGCTTAAGCGGGGTGCTCCGGTCTCCTCCCACAGTCCAAAAACATGCATTAAGTTACCTGATTATGAAAGTGATGTTAAACTAAACAAACAAAGAAAGCTGGCCTATATGGCAGAATGGCAATTTAAGAAGTGCCACACAGAGTCTTGTTTGAGCCTCTGATGTCATGTGGCAAATGGTTTTGTGGTCAGAACAGACCAATATTGAACTTTCTGGATTGAAATGTAAATACTATTTATGGCAAAAACCAAGCACAGCATCCAAAATGCATCATACATACTGTAAAGCATGGTGGTGGCAACCTTGTTATGGGTGTGTTTTTCTTTAGCTGATACTGAAGAGCACCAAAAACAACGCAGTGCCTTAAGGAAAGGAAGGTGAATGAATGTCCTTGAGTTTCCAAGTCAGAGCCCTGACCCCAGTCTGAAGAGAGCAAGTATCTTGTATCTTGTTGTATAATAGAAGAGAGGTTTAGGGCTAAAATGCATCTTGACTATGAATTCTAATTACTCAATATAATTGTATAGAATTGGGGGTGGCATAGTGGTGCCGTGATTTAGCGCCTCCCAGCTTAAAGTCCCAGCCCAATCGCTGCCTGTATGGAGTTTGCATGTTCTCTCTGTGCCTGTGTGGGTTTTCGCCAGGTATTCTGGTCTCCTTACACATTCCAAAGACATGCATTAGGCTAAGTGTCCCAATATATATGAGTGAGTTAAAGTCTGTAAGCATATACCCTGCAATGGACTGGCAATACAACAGTGTCCCTTAACCAGACTTGCAATGGGATGGTACCCTGTTCAGGGTAAATGCCCACCTGTGCCCTATGAATTCCAGGGAGCACACTAAATTCATGGTCCAAGATGCCACCCTTCCCCACTCCTAAATTACCTCATTGTACTACAGTCATAGTATTAAATAAGTATTTCATTTTATCAAGTTGAATTAGTTTGATTAAATTAAATCGTGAGACCTAATGATTATTTCGCAAAAAAGATGATATACCACACATCAAGGGTGTTGTTGTATGTGCAAATAGCTAATGAAATGAGTAAAGAATGTGAGAAGGCCCACCTCGAGAGACAGTAAGCTGATGCTAATCCCTCCAACAAGCAGAAGATTCTGTTGCCCCCACAACACTATCTTGTGTAGGCAACCGTTGATATGAATGCGCTCCTTTGCTGATATTACCTCCTTCCCTTGAGTCTCATAGCCACACATGGAATTAAACACCGTCTGAGGAAAAAAACATATACCAAAATCAGCAAAACATACTTGTAGATGGTATCTGAATTTTTTGCCTCTTTATCTCCCTAGATACCATTTAAGATTTTCACACGTGTTGTCTTTCAGAGCTTCTAGTTACAGCCAGCTGCTGAAAACGAAAGTGTCAGAGGACGTAGGTTCAATCCCAATTGGGATGTTTATGGAAAAAAAAAAACCAGAGACACCGTGGGGGTACTCTTAGTACTGGCCCTGTGGTGACCTCTACCGGGAGAAGCTGAAAGACAGAAATGTTGTCCTTCGAGGGAGTCATGTGGAGGAGCTGTAAAATGTCTTACAATATTATGTAATATATTCGAATATGAATGAATATACAGTTGCAATCAGAAATATTCAACCTCCTCAAAGACATTATAGAGATGCGGATGAAAGATAATGACAAAAAACCTCATTAAAAACAACAAACAGTATTTATTAATACATATGAGTTATTTTGACAACAGAAGTTGACTTAACTTTGAAATTCAACTGAAAAATGTAACTCTTTGAACACGTGAATGTGCACTATTATTCCACCCCCTGCTTCAATACTTTGTGGAGCATCCTTTAGCTTTATAATTTCCAGCAAACGTTTTCGGTAAGTACTAACAAGCTTCTTACACCTTTCAATTGGAATCTTGGCCCATTCATCACATGCAAAAGCCTCTAGTTCAGTGAAGTTTGATGGCTTTCGTGCTGCAACTGCCTTCTTTAAATCCCACCAAAGATTTTCAATTGGGTTTTAGATCTGGTGACTGAGAAGGCCACTCCAGGACATTCCAGGATCTTTTTCTCAACCAAGCTATGGTTGACTTGGAGGTGTGCTTGAGATCATTGTCATGCTGGAAGGTCCAATGATTGCCAAGGTTTAATTTTTCAACAGATGGCATCACGTTCCTCTTTAAAATGGCCTGGTATTTCTGAAAATCCATGATGCCAGGTACACAATCAAGATTGCCAGTTCCTGCTGCAGAAAAACAGCCCCACATCATCAATGACCCACCTCCATGCTTGACTGTGGGGATGGTATTCTTCTGGTCATAAGCCTGGCCTTTCACACGCCAGACATACCGCTGGTCCATATGTCCAATCAGTTCCAGTTCGGTTTCATCAGTCCATAAAACTGTCTCCCAAAACTCTGTAGCCTTATCCAAATTCCTCCTGGCATATTCTAGTTGACTTTTGATGTTCCTTGTGGTTAGGAGTGGAGTGCATCTCGTTTATTCAGCGCACGTCTTATAGTTGCTGCTGAAGCACTTGTTCCAGCCTTCGTCAGGTCATCCTGTAGGTGTCTTGCACTCACACGGGGGTTTTTCTTAGTTGTCCTGACTAAGTTGCTAAGGGCCCTTGATGAAATTTTGGGCTTTCTTCCACGGTCAGGCAGGTTTGTAGCTGTTCCATAAGTTTTAAACTTCCTTATAATGCTCCCAAAGGTGTCTGTTGGGATGTTATATTTTTTTGGAAATTTTCTTATACCCAAGGCTCTTTAGGTGCGATGAAATAATCTCCTCTCTCAGCTTTTGTGGAAGCTCCTTTGTCTTTCCCATGATTGCAACTCACCTTGAATTCCTTCATGGGTTGGGTTTATATATGCATCACAGTTGAAGCAAATGAAAGATCATTATAGAGTTCTCAAAGGCTTCATTATGTTTCAACTCCACTTCAGTCCATAAAAACAACAATAATATATAAGGGTTGAATAATTGTGACATGGCTATCTTAACAAAATATACTGTTACACACAAATACTACATCATGCATTTTATGTTCTATGAATCACTCAATTCATCAAGAAGTCATCCAAACAGAATCTTGCTATTTGAAAAAATCCTTAATCTTTTGGGGGTTGAATATTTTTGATTGCAACTGTATGTATGTATGTATGTATGTATGTGAGTGTGTGTGTGTATGTATGTATGTATGTATGTGAGTGTGTGTGTGTATGTATATATGTATACATCCATTTTGTAATGCATTTATATAAACTACACACACACACATTATATATATATATAAATACACACACACACACACACACACACATATATATATACGTGTATATATGTGTGTGTGTGTGTGTATGTATGTATGTGTATATATATATATATATATATATATATATATATATATATATATATATATATAAATAATGTGTGAGTAGTTTATATAAATGCATTACAAAATGGATAAATATGCAAAAATTTCTTGTACAAAATATACAAAAATGCATACAAAAACAGGTCAGTTTTCAGTCTGCAGGACCTAGAACTGATACAAGTCTTATATGTAGGCCTACTTACAGGCCAGGACCAACCAATTAAATAACTGACATTACATGTAGCTTCTGCTTGGTTGGAATAAAATTCTGCACCAGTCCCTGGAAAATGAGATTTTACAATGCATTCAGAAAGTCTTCAGACCCTTTCTCGTTTTTCACATTTTATTTTGAAGCCTTGCTCTAAGTTTGCCTTCATCAATCTGCACTGAATTCCCCACAATGAGAAAGTGGAAACTGAATTTTTGTAATGTTTTCAAAAGCCTAAAATTTTGCATTGACATAATTATTCAGACCCTTGCTTCAAGTGCTATGACACTTGAAAGTTAGCTCTGGGGGCCTCCCATTTCTTTGCGATGTTTCTACACCTTGATTGGAGTCTACCTGTGGTAAATTCATTTGATTCGATATGATTTGGAAAGACACACACCTGTCTATGTAAGGTCTCAGCTAATGCATATCAGAGTAAAAACCAAGCCAGGAGGAGGAAAGACCTGCCTGTAAAGCTGATGGACAGGATTGTGTGGAAGCATAGAGGTGGAGAAGCCTACAAAAATGCTGCTGCACTGAAAATTCCCAAGAGCACAGTGGCCTCTGTAATTCTTAAATGGAATAAGTTTGGAAGAACCACGACTCTTTCTAGAGTGGCCACCCCACCAAACTAAGTAATTGGTGGAAACTGGTCTTGGAAAGAGAGGCGACCAAGAACCCAGTGGTCACCTCAAATATCCTGTGAGAAAAAACAAGAAACTTCCAGAAGGTCAACCATAATTGCAGCACTCCACCAATCTGGGCTTTTATAGCAGAGTGACAAAACAGAAGTCTCTCCTCAGTAAAAGACACATGCAAGTTTTTTTGCCTGGAGTTTGCATTGTAAAAAAGCACCTAAAGCACTCTCAGACTGGAAGAAACAAGATTCTCTGGTCTGATGAAACCAGGATTGAATGTTTTTGCCTCAATTCTAAGCGTCATGTCTAGAGGAAACCAGACACTGCTCATCACTTGCCCAATACCATCCCTACAATGAAGCATGGTGGTGGCAGAATCATGCTGTTGGGGAGTTTTTCAGCTGCTAGGACAAGGAAACTGGTCAGGCGTGAAGGAAAGCTGAATGGACCAAAGTACAGAGAAATTCTTCATGAAAACCTGCTCCAGAATGCTCAGGACATCAGACTGGGCCAAAGGTTCACCTTCCAACAAGACAATGACCCTAAGCACACAGCTTAGAAAACACAGGAGTGGCTTAGGGGACAGCTCTGACTTGAACCCAATTGAACATCTCTGGAGAGACCTGAAAATGGCTGTCGAACGACGGTCCCCATAAAACCTGGCGGAGCTTGAGAGGATCTGCAGAGAATAATGGCAGAAAATCCCCAAATCCAGGTGTGCAAACCTGGCATCATAAACAAGAAGACTGGAGGCTGTAATCGTTGCCAAAGGTGCTTCAACTAAGTACTGAGTAAAGGGTCTGAATATTTATGTCAGTGCATTATTATAGTTTTTCCTTTTCAATAAATTTTCAAAAAATGCAGAAATTTTGTTTTCACTTTGTCTTTATGTGGGGTATTGAAAGCAGGATGTTAGGGGAAAGCTTGTTTTTTTTTTTTTTTTTTTTTAAATTTTTTTTTTAAATATATAAGCACAAGGCCTGTGAAAAATGAAATGGTCTGAAGACTTCTGAATGCATTGTGTGTTATTCTTTATATTATCACACTAGACATGTACACTGTATGGCTCAAAGGTATGTAGACACCCCTTGTAATTAATGATCTGTTATCTCAGTCACACTCATTGCTAATAAATGTATCATATGAAGCCTATAGGCATAAAATCTCCATAGACAAATGGTGGCATTAGCAATGGGTTTTACTGAATATGTATATGTCACTTTTATAAGTGTGTGAACATGTTATCTTCTGTTGTTTATGAGCTAAGATACTTCAACTTTTTTGAGTCTTGCTCACTGTCAGACCTCATTCCGTTGCCGTAAACAGCATGAGAAAGGGACACCGCAAGCTTCCAGACTGGGGTTATTCACAGTGCAGTTGAAATATACATTCTGGGACCAATCTCTGAAATAATGCACTCCACAGCAAAGGAACTGCAGTAAAATAACAAATATTCATCAGAAGCATAACAGAAATGACACAAGATGAGAGATTAATCTTAAATACAGTCAGGCTTAAAGCTTTATATGGCTTATATCACTCAGTAAAAGTTAAACATGTTTTACCTTTTTCTGCACAAAGTCAATTATATTTTCCAAATCCATATCCTGTCGATATAGTACGATGGCTTTTGTCATTAGCAATTCTGTCCTCTCTAAAACCTATAAAGGGTTAGAAAAGACATGGTAATTGGCAACTAATCTCATTCAAGTCAAAACATTAAGTAGTGATGTTAGTTGTGTCTGTACCATATCTGAAAGGACAAATCCCACCACAGCAGCAGCAATCTGCAGCAGAAGGATGACCAGCAAAATAGCTAAAAACTGAAAAAATAACAAAAACAGATAACTGGTCAGCTTTTTTTTCAGATTTTCCTGTACACCAAAGCATTAACTGACTTTTCACAGTGAAGAAGCTCACCAGTACCATCAAATGAAATGCCTCTCCACTTTGTGACATATCTACCTCCATGCTTAATGTTAGCAAAGATGCATTCACTATTGTATTTCTCACCAGACCTTCACAGACACCTCTATGGACTATCACCATGCAACTCAAATTGTTACCACGAGACTACTGAACCACTCTGAATCAAACATTTCATATACTACCAGAAACATCATTCTATTCTTGATGGGCAGCAAATGGGTTCTTAGAACTGCAAGCATTACATTATTGTCATTTATCCTGATCGACTTACAATTGATGCATTATTACAATCCAAGCAATTGTGGGTTAAGGATCTTGCTCAAGGACCCAACAGTGGTAGCTTGGCAGAGGTGGGGTTTGAACCCTAGACCTTCTCATCTATAGTCCAGTACCTTACCCGCTAGGCCACCACAGTCTCAGTGGGTTTAACACATATTCTAGATACACAACCTCCATTAGACAGACTTGTGGTTATTGTTCTTCAAAGTAGTAGTGTTTTCTGAGGTTTTGAAATCTGCTGACAGATTTTGAATACTTTTGTCCTGTCTTTTGAGAATTTCAGCAGGCGTTCATCTATGCTTGAAGAAGCTTTGAGCTTACCAGATCCTTTCTTTCTGACAACATCACCCATTATTTCCTATTCTCTTAATAGCTGGTAGTGAAATAGGGATTTGCTATGCCTTTAGGGTCTTGTACATTTCAGAATAGATGCAGTTGGTCTGACAGTATATCTATATATATAGACTACTGTTTATTTATTTTTAATTTATTTATTAGTTTTATATAAAAAGTTAATGTCCCTATATATATTTATATATATATATAATATTAAGGGATATATAACTACGTAAGCTATATATTATTGATATATATCTATAGAATATATATATCTAGATACTTTTATTATTTTTAATTTTTTATTTATTAGTTTTATATAAAAAGTTAATGTCCCTATATATATACATGTTGTATTATATAATTATATATATATATATATATATATTATATATATATATATATATATATATATATGTGTGTATATATATATATATATGGGATATATAAACTACTGTAAGCTATATATTATTGATAAATGTAAAATTGTCTTTAACGTGAAGGTTTTTACCTATTTAGATACTGTATATGCTTCCGTATCAGTAACAGGCATTACTGAATTAACAAAATGTAGTCTAAAATTATATACTTTAATTCAGTGGGAACAAAATTGGTATTAAAACATTTCAATGTGCATTATTAAAAAAATTCGGAACACAAACGCAAAAACAAACACGCACACCAAATCAAGCAAATAACTGAAAGGTCCATCCATTATGATAAAGAAGGGAGTCATTAATCTATCAAATGGCATCAAGCATTATGATACAATGATCTGTACTCAATATTAAACAACATTGAGTCAGCATATTACAGTATATCATGTAAGATATTATAAACGTTATTCAGTTATTCCTTCTCACCATTTTCAGCAGTATGGCTCCATCCCGCAGTGCTCCAAAACACCCAAGAAATGTTATGATGAACATGAGAGACCCAACGGTGAGCAGCAGGAGTGCTGGATCTGTGGTCAACGTATCCACCACATCTGTTCAACAAAACAATGTGTTCATCTTTACAGAAATTATGAAAATATATCTGCAGTGGATAATGTTAAGATAAGTGTTTTGATGAGACTGGCAATACCGTTCTCCTTGGCCACTTTAGCATAGATGCCCACTGCAATCAGAACCCCACTGGCCACCTGGCAAATTACAATATTTGAGTAACAGAAGAGAAAAATACAGAGATGAAACTGTTTTAAATTAGTTCTAGAAAGCAGAGTTAATGTTACTGTGACCTCATTTGGAATATACACTATTATATAGATGTTACAAACGGACTTACCCAAAAAATGTAGCAGCATGCAAACAAAGTGTACTTAATGCCTTTATAAGCACTCATAACTGATGTTTCCTTTTATCTGCCTGTAAGTTGTAATAAATGTAAAAGGGTAGGAGCGTAGTCTATCATTGCCCCTTTCCTCCTTGATTTTACGCTCCTGGCATGTGGTAGCTTGTTAACAAGGAATTCCAAATAGCTGTATGATGTTATAATAAAACTAGCTGCAACCTGATAAGCACATGCTCTTGTTTTTCACACTCTTGTTTGAAATGTCTCATGTAAATAACACACACACACATGTACATACACACACACACACATATATATATATATATATATATATATATATATATATATATATATATATATGTATGTATATATATGTATGTATATATATGAGTTGAGTGATACATAGAACAGAAAATGCATGATGTAGTATTTGTGTGTAATAGTATATTTTGTTAAGATAGCCATGTCACGATTATTCAACCGCTATTTAATATTGTTGTTTTTAAAGCTTTCTGGCAGTTTTTATGGAGTAAAGCGGAGTTGAAACATAATGAAGCCTTTGAGAACTCTATAATGATCCTTCATTTGCTTCAGCTGTGATATACACTGCTCAAAGAAATAAGGGGAACACTTAAACAAGACAATATAACTCCAAGTAAATCAAACTTCTGTGAAATCAAACTGTCCACTTAGGAAGCAACACTGATTGACAATCAATTTCACATGCTGTTGTGCAAATGGAATAGACAACAAGTGGAAATTATTGGCAATTAGCAAGACACACTCAATAAAGGAGTGGTTCTGCAGGTGGGGACCACAGACCACTTCTCAGTACCTATGCTTTAGGGCTGATGTTTTGGTCACTTTTGAATGTTGGTGATGCTTTCACATGGTAGCATGAGACGGACTCTACAACCCACACAAGTGGCTCAGGTAGTGCAGCTCATCCATGATGGCACATCAATGCGAGCTGTGGCAAGAAGGTTTGCTGTGTCTGTCAGCGTAGTATCCAGAGGCTGGAGGCGCTACCAGGAGACGTGGAGGAGGCCGTAGGAGGGCAACAACCCAGCAGCAGGACCGCTACCTCCGCCTTTGTGCAAGGAGGAACAGGAGAAGCACTGCCAGAGCCCTGCAAAATCACCTCCAGCAGGCCACAAATGTGCATGTGCATATGTGCATAAACTCACTCACTGTGCACTGTATCAGACACATCTACCATATTGCTCCATCTTGTAGATGTAAAGTCAGAGACTCATCTGTTGCTGGACAATTTGTTAGTCATCCTTTAATCTTTCCATCAGTGTTCACAGGATGCTGCCTACAGGATGCTGGTGGCTGGACATTTTATGTTGGTGGACTATTTTCAGCTCAGCAGTAACACTAAGGTGTTTAAGAACTCCAGCAGCACTGCTGTGTCTAATCCACTCATAACAACACAACACACACTAACACACCACCACCACGTCAGAGTCAGGGCAGTTGCCTAGAGTGATCCACCACCCAAATAGGATCTGATCTGTGGTGGTCCTGACTATTAGAAAACAGAGTAAAGGAGACAAAGTGTAGAAACAGATGGACTACACACTGTAACTCTAGAACTACAATGGTAAGTGGAACTGATAAAATGGACAGTGAGTGTAGAAACAAGGAGGTGTACCTAATGAAGTGATCAGTTTTATTTTTTTTGTTTTTTTTTGTTTGTAGGGGCTGGATCAGCAACAGGATTGTATTTGTTATTTGGATATGGGGCTTCTTTGCTCTGCAACCTAATAATGTGCATGTGTCTGCACAAATGGTTAGAAACCGACTCCACGAGGATGGTATGAGGGCCCGACGTCCACAGATGGGGGTTGTGCTCACAGCCCAACACCGTGCAGGATGCTTGGCATTTGCCAGAGAACACCAGGATTGGCAAATTCGCCACTGGTGCCTTGTGCTCTTCACAGATGAAAGCAGGTTCACACTGAGCACATGTGACAGACATGACAGAGTCTGGAGACGCCGTGGAGAGCGATCTGCTGCCTGCAACATCCTTCAGCATGACTGGTTTGGCAGTGGATCAGTAATGGTGTGGGGTGGCATTTCTTTGGAGGGCCGCACAGCCCTCCATGTGCTTGCCAGAGGTAGCCTGACTGCCATTA
>JAJAGP010000308.1:0-157724 GCA_025084515.1 Ancistrus triradiatus
GAGCAAGATGTGTAATAGTTGGCGAGGTCAGAAAGGACCCCAGGGTAACTTCTAAGCAACTGAAGGCCTCTCTCACATTGGCTAATGTTAATGTTCATGAGTCCACCATCAGAAGAACACTGAACAATGGTGTGTATGGCAATGGTGTGAAGGCCACTGCTCTCCAAAAAGAACATCATCTGCAGTTTGCTAAGGATCATGTGAACAAGCCAGAAGGCTATTGGAAGAATGTTTTGTGGATGGATGAGACCAAAATAGAACTTTTTGGTTTAACAGAAAAGCGTTATGTTTGGAGAAAGGAAAAAACTGCGTTCCAGCTTAAGAACCTTATCCCATCTATGAAACATGGTCATGGCAGCATCGTGGTTTGGGCATGTTTTCCTGCTTCTGGGCCAGGATAGCTTGCCATCATTGATGGAACAATGAATTCTAAATTATATCAGAGAATTCTAAAGGAAAATGTGAGGACATCTGTCCATGAACTGAATCTCAAGAGAAGGTGGGTCATGCAGCAAGACAACGACCCTAAGCACACAAGTCGTTCTACCAAAGAATGGTTACAGAAGAATAAAGTTAATGTTTTGGAATGGCCAAGTCAAAGTCTTGACCTTAATCTATTCGAAATGTTGTGGAAGGACCTGAAACGAGCAGTTAATGTGAGGAAATCCACCAACATCCCAGAGTTGAAGCTGTTCTGTAGGGAGGAATGGGATAAAATTCCTCCAAGCCGGGTTGCAGGACTGATCAACAGTTACAGGAAACGTTTAGTTGCAGTTATTGCTGCACAGGAGGGTCACACCAGATACTGAAAACAAAGGTTCACATACTTTTGCCACTCACTAATATGTAATATTGGATCATTTTCCTCAATAAATAAATGATGAAGTATAATATTTTTGACTTATTTGTTTAAATGGGTTCTCGTTATCTACTTTTAGGACTTGTGTGAAAATCTGATGATGTTTTAGGTCATATTTATGCAGAAATATAGACAATTCTAAAGTGTTCACAAACTTTCAAGTGCCACTGTACATAGCATGGCATTACAATATATATACACTACACACTTAATTTTTTCATCTGCTTTGTGCTTTTTCGTTTGAATATGGTGATTAATATCGTTGGCTTAGGTGACAGTTCAAAAAACAGAAACTAAGTAAATATTAACAGATAAATAAAACAGTAAATAAAATGACATAAAATATATCCATATCAGCATTATTTAGTCCGATACACAGAGTCACTTTAGGATCTTGAGTCCATCAGCAGGAAAGTCTTTGGCACGTTGTCCCCAGCCAACCGTTCACACACTCAGTCTGGACACTTCAGATACACCAGTTAACCTAATGCATGTCTTTGGAATGTGGGAGGAAATCTACTTAGACATGGGGAAAACATGCAAACTCCACTAACACAGAATTCCAGGGACCTCTTAAGCTGTGAGTTGCCAGTGCTATCCACTTATGCCACTGTGCCACACAGGAAATGTGGTGGTATTTTTCATTGCATCTTACAGTAAATCACTGAAAATTGACAATGTAGGTTGCAGTCCAAACATATTGTTTTATTTATCTGCAAGTAGGTCATTTTTAGTAGGGTCATTCAGACTGAATGGTCAAATGATTCATATGATGAAATGTAGCACACTGGACTTCATGACTGCGTATTTAAGCTGGTACTAAGCAGGTTTAATTAGATACACAACCACATACAGTTAAGTAATATGGCTCCTCATGAGACATTAATTTACAAAGACTTCTTTAGAAAAAAGAATGCAGGGTACCTCTACAGCCTACACAATCAACATCATCTCATTGATTGAAACACGTTTTGCAGAATTAGACTTTTCCTATTGATTAAGGTTAATGTGTTTAATACATACATAAAGGGGGGCATGTGGGCACAAGTATTTAACGCTGTCTCATCATAGCTACAGATCTTCCCAGTTCAGTTTCTGGTCCAGACTCTGTGTGGACTGTTGATGTTGTGAATTGAATGAAGATCAGATCACATTTTATATAGAAATTGGTGAATGTCGATCCAATTACTGTTCTTGACCAGCTTGCGTTCCCCATAACTGGGGAAAGCCCTTATAATGATGACACTGTTCTATGGTTTCATATAGTCCAATCCAGAAATCATTGTCCTGACTGTTCATGTCCTTATTTTAAATATGGCCACTGGGTCCTTCGGTCCCAGATTCATTTGAATATTCTCTGAAGCATTTGAAAAGGTGCTTGGCAGCAAACAACTTCAACATGAGATCAGAATGGAATATGACCAAAGCAAGAAACCTGATCCAGGTGGATCATCACCTCTCATCTTAATTAGCATTGCTGCAGTCCAGCACAATAGTGACTATCCAGCCACCCTACTGTTAGGTTTTGTAAACACACACTCAGTGATGACCTAATTGTTGCGACAGCCTAACAATTATCAACAAGAAATCCCAGGAAAGCTAAATCAAAGGTGTGCACTTTTCCTCCCAGTGTCCCAAGAGACAGTGAGTCATCAGCATTACATCACAAGGTGGAAGAAATTATACAAGAGAAATGGAAATATACTCTTTAGAACGCTTGGGTTGGCAAGTATTTCAGAATATTAACATAGTGTGTTAACATGCACTTAATAATCAAATCATAACTGGAGTTCTGCAGTTTCCAATTAATAATCCGATTATTATAAGTGGTCTTGTAAGCAACATATTTGAATTTTTCATATCGAATTAAGACCTAGAAATCAAATTAAGAAATCTGATAAAGAAAATTTTATTTTAGCTCAGTAATCAGATTTCTCAGTGCATGTGTATCTTTTTTCTGATTTCAGTCTGTTTTCTCAGGCTGCACAGACATGCACACGAAGCTCGGAGGCAGCTACCAGAAACAAACATGGTGTCAGGTCTGCTTATTCTAAGAGACTTTGGTTCATTTGGGCTTTCATTTGGGTTTCAATAGACCTGGTGCCTGTTTCTGTCATGGTATCTGGCAACCCTGGACTTTAATGCAGCACCCAGTAAATGACTACTAAACACTTTTGTGGTGACTATGAAACACAGTATATGCTCGAACAAGTCAAGTCAAGTCAAGTCAGATCTATTTATATAGCGCTTTTTACAATGGAGCATTGTCTCAAAGCAACTTTACAAGTTTAGATTATCTCCTAATAACTACGTCCAATCCCAAATTGAGCAAGCCTAGGGCGACAGTGACAAGGAAAATCTCCCTGAGTGTTATAGGAAGAAACCTTGGGAGGACCAAGACTCAAACAGGGACCCAACCTCCTTGTGCGGCATAGATGATAAATCCAAGAGCGAAACTAAAGTCATGAAGTCAAAGTTCGAATAAAATGTGAAGTATGCACATCGGCATTAAGTGGCCCGGGTATGATGGGGCTGGAGCTGATGACGGAAGCAGCTTGAGTGGAGCTATAGCGGATGAACATCATGTGTGGGGCTGGAACTGCCGGAACACAGCTCGGAGAGAAAACAAAAAATGTAATTAGTTATTGATTAAGAGCACAGTGTCTATTAACAATCACTGATGTCATGTCAATCACTGATGCCATGTGTAGCATGAGACCCCGGCAGCATTAGCTATAGCCCAGCATAGCTAGAAAGAGGAGAACTGGTAGGAAACACAGCCAAGAAGGGATTCACATGAGACATTGGCAAACGCCACGGGAGGCAGAAGGACAGCAACCCAACGTCTCTGCTCACCATAAGACTCTTTGACATGAACCCCCAGCTCTGCCTTTATTCTAAGGCAAGGATGCACGAGTACAAGATTCACGAGGACCGAAGCCGAGTCAGCAGACGCCCACTCGACAACTCCCGGCTAACGGACAAAGGCAGGCAGGCAGACATGACTCCAGGGACTCCGGCCCCAGTGCCCAAAGTCAGCATCGTCTAAATCTAGCCAAAAGCCTGTGTAAATAGGTATGTCTTTAGCCTAGACTTAAAACTTTTAGAGTGTCTGAGTCTCGAACTAAAGTGGGAAGTTTATTCCATAGTTGGGGGGCCATGTATGAGAAAGCCTTTCCCCCTACTGTGACTTTTTTAATTCTAGGAACTAAAAGAAGAAAGGAAGAATTTCATTATTTAATTACTGTAGTTTGAAATTGACATCACATTCTTCTGTGAAATTATTGGCTAGATTCAAAGTACAAATCCGATTATTAGCTGAATCTTGTAAACCCAGAGCTTTTCAAATTTCTGATTACTCAAGGGCATGTAAACTCATTTATTGTATTACTGTTTTTTTGCAGTTAACAGATTATTAAGTGCATGTAAACACATTCATTGATTTTCATGGGGAAGTTGAAACTTTACAGTTTCGTATGACTAATGAGTCATTAAGCTGTTTTTAATGTACATTTTGTACACTGACAATAACATTACTCCACTCTATTTATAGCACTGGCTGACTGCATGTCCCACTTTCCCTTGAGATTTAGAACTTGGACTGATGTCCTGACATTTTCCTTCAGAATTTGTTAGTATAATTCAGAATGTTCCATTAATGATGGCAAGTTGTCCAGATGCAGCAAAACAGGACCTAACCATGATACTAAAAAATTATCTTGGTCTCACCAATACACAAAACGTATTTTTAAAAAGCCTTATGTTTTTTTCATGTGATCTTTATCAAACTGCAGGCAGGCAACAAGGTTCTTTTTGGAGAGCAGTAATTTTCTCCATGCAGCCTTTCCATGCATAACATTTGTGGTTGAGTGTTCCCGTGATGGTGGACTGGTGAACATTAACCATTGTGAGAGAGGCCTTTAGTTGCATAGAGGTTACATCCCAAGTTCCATTGTGATCTCAAGGTTTATTACCCAGTTTGATGATCATTTGTCTGGGGTGTCTTTTGTTGGTGACATGATATACTTAGACAAGCACATGTTGGGAAGGTCAGACTTTGATGCATAAGTGTTCTTTAAATACAACAGAGTGCAAACTCACACTTGACTGTCACTCCACTGATTCTAATTTCACCTTCAAATTAGCTGCTAGGCTTAGAGGTTCACATACTTTTGCCATTCACAGATATGTAATATTGGATCAATTCCCTCAATAAGTAAATGACAAAGTATAATATTTCTGTCTCAAGTGGTTCACTGTACCTACTATTAGGACGTCTGTGTTAATCTGATGATGTTTCAGGTCACATTAATACAGAAATATTGAAAATTATAACAGGTTCACAAACATTAAACTACCACTGTATTTCTATATCTATCTACAAAGTCAGAAAACGTTGGGACAGTATGGAACATATAAACAAATGCAGTGTTCCTTATGTTTCCTTTTACTGCAGACAGTATGAACCAAACAAACTTCATATTTTGACTGGTCAACTTCATTTTGTTTGTTAATTTTGGGACAGGGGTTATTTAGGGTTAGTTATGCTGTGATTTCAAACAGGCAATATCAACAGGGGATTGTAATCAGGATTTTCTACAAAAGCAGTATCCACAAAAGGTCTTTGAGGAGCAAGGATGTGCAGAGTTTCTCCAGTTTGTGAACAAATGCGTGAGAAAATTATTGAAATGCTTAAAAACAACGTTCCTCAAACAAAGCTTGGAAAGGATTTGTATATTTCTTCCTCTACAGTGCATAATATAATTAAAGGATTCAAGGCAATTTCAGTGCATTAAGGGCAAAGGCACAATCTTAAACTGAACACCTGTGATCTCTGATCCCTCAGATGGCACTACATCAAGAACCGTCATTCAACAATAACTGATAGAACCACATGGGCAAGGGATTACTTTAACAAACCTGTGTCGAGCACGACAATACGGAGTTATATTCACAAATGCCACTTAAAATGTTACTGTACTAAAAATAAGCCTCATGTTAACGATGTCCAAAAGCGGTGTAGACATCTCTGGGCTCTGAGGCGTCTGGGAGCAATTGACGCCATGTGCTTCGTCCAGAAGACAAAAAGGACCATCCAGACTGTGTTCAGCAACAAGTCCAAAAGCCAGGCTCTGTCATGGTATGGAGTTGTCAGTGCCCTTGGCAAATATCATTTACACTTCTGTGATGGCAGCATTAAATAAGAAAAGTACACTAAGATTTAGAGCATCGAATGTTGCCTTCAACATGACATCTTTGGAATGGATGTTTATTAACAAATGAAATGAAACATTATATTTCTTTAGTTCATACAGTCTGCAATTAAATAAAAGTAAAATTAAATGTAATAAATACTAAATATGTTCATTTTTATTTGCATTTTCCATACTGTCCCAACTTTTCTGATTTGAGGTTGTATGTATTTATCTTCCTGATTATCTATTTATCATCTACACTCATTGACAAAAAAAAAAAATAAAGCACCCAGATAGAAATGTCGGATTGCTGCAAAATTTGGCATGCACGCAGATGTGTAAGTGATTACAGATGTAGTCTGATTAGACACTGGGTCTTGCCACAAGAGGGCATAAAAGTACTAGGTCACAATCCAATCCAAAAGTAGCCTCTGAGAGCTTTTTTAGAAGGAGCGGGGACTCCTTCTAAAAAAGCTCTCAGAGGCTACTTTTGGATTGTGACCCTAGTCACTTTCTGACCCTAGCTGTTAGAAGGTGTTGGGAGCAGTGGTTCCATGAGGGCGCGCACACACGGTGAACAGACAGACCACCAGTAGAGAGAATCATTTGATCCACTGACAAGCTCGAGCAGCTCCAACATTTTTGTTGTCCATCATACAGACACAGGTGGTACTTCACACTCCTGTCTCTGGCACAAATTAGGCACAAATCCAGGCACAAATCCAGGCACAAATCCAGGTTCTGTTTGGGATCTGCCGACATTAGGTTTGAGTATGGAGGCCTCATGGTGAGTGCTTCAATACTGTCTTTGTTTTGCAGCAATCTGATATTTCTGTCTGGGTGCTTTATTCGTTTTTGTTTTCGTCAATGAGTGTATCTATCATTGGGCGATATCGTGGAGCAAGCATTTAGCACAGCTAAAGAGATCCCTGGTTTGATTCCTACCTGTGTGGAGTTTGTGTCTTGATTGGTTTACTTTAAGTATTCTGGTTTCTTCACACGTTCCAAATACATGCATTAATTGGTTCCTCTAAATTGCACCAGTTTGAGTATGTCTGACTAGAATTGTTATAACCTTGCTCCTGTCCTAAATAAACATTACTGGTGATGTGTTCCCAAATAATAAACAAACAAAAGAAACATGCAAATCTATCTGTCTATCATCTATCTATCTAATATCTACATGTATATCTTTCATTTTTCTATCATCCGTGTATGCACAGTGTTTCTTGAAAGTTTGAGAACCCATAGAATTTTCTATATTTCTGCATAAATATGACCTAAACATCATCAGATTTTCACAAACACCCTAAAAGTAAAGATAACCCAATTAAAGAAATCAGAAAAAAAAAAATTATATATGTTAATTTGTTTGAGAAAACTGAGCCAACATTACGTGTCTGTGAGTGGCAAAATATGTGAAGCTTTGCTTTTTGTATCTTGTGTGTAACAGCAACTATTCAGTAACTGCAACTAAAAGTATCTGGTGACCATTGATAAGTCACTTGGAGGGAGTTTATCCCATTCCTCCGTACAGAACAATGTCAACTCTGGTATTTTGGTGGGTTTCCTCACATGAACACTTTCCACCACATTTCTATTGGATTAAAGTCAGTGCTCTTCATTCTCCAGACATAACACTTCACAAATTAACTAAAAAGTTATATTTTGGTCTCAACCATCCATAAAATGTCCTTTTATCTCATATCCTTCTGGCTTGTCCACAAGCCACATGATGGACAGCAATATTCATTTCACCTTGCAATCATGTCATGCACACCATAGGTTTTCAGTGATCTCCTGGTGGTGGACTCATGAACATTAACATTAGTCAGTCTTAGTAATTTAGTTACTTAGAATTGCACTCTGCTTGCTTTTAAACAACGTGAAGATGTTTAGGTCATATGCAGAAATATAGAAAACTCTAAAAGGTTAACAAACCTTCAAGCACCACAGTATGTATGTATGTATGTATGTGTCTGTCTGTCTATCTAACTAAGCTAATTTCACTTTTCTTCACATAAATAATTTCATGAAGGATATTTAATCATATACAAACAACTCCCCTTACACAGTCAGCTTTAATAATTATTATAACCCGAACCTCCACATACATAAACATGCCATTCCCTTGCATTGTGTTAAAAATACTCTCACAAGAACAAGTCATTGTTAGGTATTATGTGGGGGTCAAATGAGGTCACAGCAAAAACAGCTGGTGTTAACACCACTCTGTCAGGCCCATCGAACCCCATCTTTACCAGTAGTGCCTCTCCCTTTTCCCATAGTCCTCCTCATTCTGCCGTCATGTGAAAGACGATCCCTCCTGTTGACGATGAGGTCATGTCATGTGCATTTGTAACCTGAAACCTCTCTCTCATCTACATGAGAGTGACATCACATTCTCGTTACATTGTTCTTACATGGGCAGAAGGATTACACGGGTATAGGATACTTAACGTGATGGAAGATGGGTACAGACATGTTAAGACACATCTCAGCATCTTTTATTGCAATAATTCCATATTCAGTTAAGTGCTACCTGATGTCCAAGCAGAAATATATTTTAATACCAAGTGTAAATATTTTTTGTTTCAGCCATGGCTTTCCATAGCAAAGCTTGACAAGCTTACAGTTTACCTTATCACATGTAATGTGCATGTAATGTGTATATCAGCTAGTGCTAGCTTGAATAGCTTTGATACAATTCATCTGTTTATTTCAGCATATGTTTCATAAATATTAAACTTTATAGGGCTTAATGGAGAACAGAATAGGCCTTTAAAATTCACTGTTGGTTTCTAGAAATATACTGGTACTCCAAAAACATAATTAAGACACAATAATATAAATTATCTAGCATGAATATGTCACATTAGATATTTAGATTACCACAAAATGCTAAATTACATAAGTCTTGTTCAAAACATACAGTTCTGTGAGCAAATGGGTGCTCGTGTAATTACACGTGTAATTACAAAGTCAGGAATCTTGCTAGAGCGGTCCTGTTTATAGCCAGGGGACTTCATTTATTTTTTATCTTATTTGTACTGTAAATATATAACAATGTCGCTTATATGTTGAGTAAGTCCTTGTCTCTTGCTAAACACATTGTTTAGCACAATGTCATGTGCCATGTTTTGCATTTGTGGTCATTGTATACAATCGGACATGAATCTGAGATTAACTGAATGAGACTGAAACCATACTGTTTCTGTTCTCTTTGTGAAATTTTCTCTAAGAAAGATGAATGCCATAAAAAGCATAATTGGCATTAAAATTACATTTATTTGTAGTCTTATCTTCGTACTGACATTGTCAGTAGGATAATGCATTATGCACTTCAATGCTGGCATAGTTTGGAAATGTGAGCTAAACACAGTTCACTGCTGTGTGACAGTGATGCATGTTACTCACAAATCATTTTCGAGGTCTGTCTCTCACCACCATCCCATTACATTATGAGATGAGGCAGCTGCTGCTCTGTACCATTTCACTGACACTTTCAAGCACTGTTTAGCAAGTACTTATGGTGACAGCGATGAAAGCTAATTTGTGAAAGGAGATGGGAGGCAAGCTAGAGTTCTGGAGATGAAGTTCTACTTTACCAGATATCAGGTTAGGGGTGTCAGATAATGGATGATGTCACTATGACAGACAATACTTGAGCTGCACTTTCACTGCATACAGAACCAGGTGGACTGCATTTGCTTTGGTTACAGGTCTAGCTGTCATACACAAACCCAAACAAATGTACGAACACACAATCTGATACTCTTTGTCTATTTACCTAAGAGACTGTTTAGCCAGGATTAGACATATAATCTCGATTTTGGTATATGGTGCACTTGAACAAGTGCATATTTAAGGCTAATCGCCTGTCAAATGACTCATATCAGGCATCTGAGTAGCAATATGTCTAGCTAATCAAACATGATTTATACATATGCTTAGCTAAGGACAGATCGGTTTTCATTACTGTCCTCAATATCTTTATATGTCAGAGGGGGGTATTTTGTCATCTGCGTAAAGTGTAAATGCATGGAATATTGTAATCTTTTCTAAGTATGTTTCAGGGCAACTATCCATGCTTTGACAGCAGCTCTGAATTACTATTTTTATCTTAAGAAAATAAAAACAACATCATTATGACTTTTGTCATCATCATCTTCTATACAACTTTTTATACATTCTTTTCCACAGCACAAGGATTATAAAGTGAAAACAAGTTTAAAAAGTAAAAAAAAAAAGCCAGTAAACTATCTCACCTTGCTCTGTTGGTCTCTTACAGAGATCTAATAATCATTCCCTGCAAAATGCATAGTTTTTGGACTTCTGGAAATATATGAGGATCCTCATTGATTGATATGTTTTTCTTTTGTTCTGTTTTTTTTTTTTTTGGATTTTTGTTTTCATTTATCTAGAAAATTTTGCTTTTGTTTTTACTTTATATATACACTATCTTCACCATCATTTTAAATAGAAAACCTTTAAATCTATTTGGTCATTTTATTACTGTGATCATACCGGGAGGTAGCAGAGACCAATGCACCGTGCCTTGCAGAGTGAGGTTGTTCGCCCAGACATGTACCTGTGTGGGAATTCCCCTGTGTTAAAGAGGCTGCTCTACTCTGACACCAGGGTGTCAAACTCATTTGAAGACCAGCTGCCATTTCCAGCCCATTAGATCCGCCTGTGAAGAATCTGCATATAGACACAAAGGCCACACTCATGCAGGACATGCACTGCAAGGTAAATGTTGCAGTAGTAGGGGATTTCCACTGCTGTCTGTCAATTAGCATGATTTCAATAATATAACAGCTTTATTTGTATTTTAGTTTGGTCATTTACAATTAAATATAAACTGCTTGTTAAACTTATAAGCTTTTACGCTATGAAATGGAAGTGCTTTAAAAGTGATGTACAATAAAAATGGAATAATTAGTGATAGAAATTGAACATTTTAGAAAAACCTGTTCATCTTTTATTGGAATTATGTATGCTTCTTTGTAAGATGTTTTCAAAATTGTTGATGCATAATAATGGGATAATAATGTATCCCAGTATAGCTGTTCTGTAACAGTTGTATATCTGCTGTATGTCCCTAAGAGATGCACTCTTGTCCTCATGTAATAATATACAGAGGCAGGCCTGCAGTGAAGAACCAGTGATTAACTTGGTTTTTAAAACAGAAATAATTTTCTTTCTAATTTATAACGTCATTCTTTAACCATAACAAGCATGGTGGAAAACCTACTATGAGGTAAGCATTAATTTTTCAGTAGCCTTGAAGACTCCATCTGCTATTAATGGAGTTGCCATAACATAGTAATTAGGTTTATGGCCCAGAGAGAAATCTAAAAAAGAATATAAATTAGTGTAGCTTTTAGGTAGGATAAAATAAATTGTAGACTAGTGTAACTTAAGGGTGACCATACATAGCGATAATCAAAACCAGGCCAGCCAAGCAATATAGAGAAGTGATTAAGGCTAAATCTCAACTGGCTGTCTGCTCTCTTTGTAAGGGTGTAAGTGCACTACACAAACTACAGCCTAAGAGGCTCATGAAACATTAAAGTTAACATAAAAGAGGGAAACTGATACGGACAAAAATCACACCTGATATCTCGATTCATCAAATGGATATTCTATATTCTATAACACTATATTTTACATTGCTGTTCTTTTCTTGCATTTGTTTGAAGGCACACCATGATGCCCCTTATTCTCATATATCTGAAGTACTTAATCCAGTTTCATGAACAAAGTCCACGATTTTATATATGAAATGAGTACCTTGCATTAATCACTACTACCACAGAAGCAACGATACTCTTAAACCTATAGGGTAGAGTAACAATTTGTCTTTACCACAGACAGATAAACATACAAAACACTTTTTGTATGTAAGTGTACAATTAATGACTAGTCCATGTGTTGCAATGTGTAGTCACCTGCCAATCACCACCTACAACATCCATCAGTGGGGTTTGGGTGGTGGATCTCAGCACAGCAGGTGCACTGAAATGGTTCTGATATGATGGTGTGTCTGGCACTGGTGTGAATGCATGAGTTACAGTAGAGCTAAAAATGTTCGACACATCAGTGACACTTGTCACATACACAAACCTGGCACTTTTCCGACAAATCCTGTGTGTGTGTGTGTTTGTGTTACACTAACTAAAGTAAAAACAACTTCACAAAATGTTAATGGCTGATTCAAAATGTCTCTTTACTACCCATTGAAGCTCACACAGATGTTAGGTGGTGGACTACATCCGATATCTGATACACAACATTAAAAGTAAAAATAGCAGGGGAGAAATTTGGTAGAGTTTGTTTTATGTCCTACCCGTATTCCGACCAGCAGCACTTGTCTTGTACACCTGATAGGCCATGAGCAATAGTCTCCCAGCCAATCCTGTCGCTGGGGGCGGGATTTGTCGGAATACGGGTGTGGATGCGGATGAGCATGTCGGGACTTGTTGTGGGACTGGCATAAAGAAGGCGTGCCTAAAGCCTTCTTTGCTTTATGGGCACTTGAGGGGCAGTGAAAGCGTTTTGCTGTCAGTAAAGCTTACATCTAATAAACCGACCCGCGAGTGTCAGCAAGCTCCAGCTTCGATTTAATGCACTGAAGTAGGACATTAATACATCCCCATGAACGGATTAAATCTGTAACGCGAGCGGACCGTACGAAAGAAGAGGAGTAACGTTTATGTGGACCAAAACAAGCACGGGCACGCCTTCTTATTCCCCAAATAAACACTTCAGTCTGCCAAGTGTCCCGCCAGCAGCGCGCGCGTTCATCTCGGGCACTGGACTGAATACTACTGACAGCTGAAGTTCCCTATAGAGGTAAGAGTGTTTGTTCTCATTTTCTTGATGCTTGAATAGGTCTAAGTTCGACCAGCGGAGTTACGTTTTGATCGATTTGGGGCGGTGTATCACACTCGTGGTAGTAGTAAGTGGGAGGATTGTCTGAAACGGTATGCATCAGGTCGGAGATTAAGTCAAATTAAACCATTTGCTGAATGATGAACCGTCTGTGGAATGCAAAATAAAATCTTAGTGATATTGAAGCTGAATATCGCTGACACTGCGGGTGGTTGACACCTCGTGATTTAAGGTTTGAATTCTGTGGAAATACTCCTTCCACAATCTAAAGCTGATTATGCGATTAACCTGTCAGTCTAAAAGGTGTTATCTGATAATTGTTATTGAAATGTCAGTCTCCAGTCTTTCTTCAACTCGCTCCCGTTTCTACTCTCGTGTCGTGTTTAGTAATCACGCGCTACTTTTCCAGCGCTTCATAATTTCCGTTTCTGCCAAACAAAACGCTGATAATCATCTCGAGCGGTGTTGCAATATGGAAATATCACATTTTCGTGTTCGCGTAAGTGTGGAATGGAATTAGCCAGCGTTGTGAATGTCGATCAGAAGCTGTGAATGAGTTGATCAAAAGCTGTGAATGAGTTCGTTAGTCTTGTCCAAAACTAATGTCGGCTGTTAAGCACGAGCGGTTCTGTTTACCTGCACGGATTTGTTTACAAACACGGTGCAGTCGTGCGCCGGTGCTGCTGCCATCTAGCGGTTACTCTGAAATGGCCTGCAGATTACAAGAGTAACGTTAACAACACTGAAAGAGATGGACTTTTGTCCATATTTTTTCAGTTACCAGTTATGACAAATTTCTATTTTTCGTTTTTGATTATTCATATCTTAACTCGACATACCTTTCCATATACGTTTGATTTCCAACTTGTCCAAATCAGTCAGTAGTTAAACGTCTCCACATGCTAATCAAAACTCAATTTGGAATGGGTCAGAGAGAGAATGATTGCGTACTAGGCAATCTTAGGCACCTGTGAGCCCAGGGCCCAGCCATTGCCATCTCCAACCATGTCCATAACCTTCTCCACTGACATCATTTGAGCTGCAAAGGCTGGTCTTACCTGTTGGAGAGGAAGCTTGTGAAAAAAAAAAACCTTTGCAGATGTATGCCTGCTATCTGGCCTCTTTGCAGTGAGTAATTAGAAAATAATAATTCACCCTTTTCAGCAAGAACCAATAGATCAGATAATGTAGCAGCACTGTGTAAATCACAATTCTTATAGAATTGCCAACCCCATTTTGTTGCAATATTAAATACTGAATGTAGAGTTGTCCTCTAACTCAACAGTGGTTGGGGTTGACTAAAAGTATGTGAAATAAGGTCTGCAGAATTGACTCCATATGATTTTGCCATTAAGCAGAGTTTTTCGATTTACAGCAAGTATTGCTTGTCATGGCCCGGCCACAGATGGACAGCAGCGTAGATGGTCAGAGCCCCACAGCATCCCAGAGCTGCAGGATGGAGGTACTGCGTCGAGATGGCTGGCCTAACGGAGGAACACAGCCGTTCACTCAGTCCCGCCATCGGAGCCGGACCATAGCTACTCAGACCAGCACTGTACCAGCACCTTCTGCACCCACACAGGATTCTGCGAACACACCGAGTCCCCCTGAAGAGGATGGACCACTCAGAGACAACACAGGTATTTACAGCTCATTTCCATCACACCACACATATAGTTGATCTCATTGTGTACTATTGAGACAGCAATGACTGTTATTAATCACTGGAAAATTTCAGAGAATAGATGTTAGATAGCACATACACTATATGAACAAAAGTATTGGGGCACACCTTTTAATCAACGAATTCAGGTGTTTCAGTCAGTCCCATTCCCACAGGTGTATAAAGCCAAGCACCTGGCCATGCAGTCTGTCTTTCCAAACAGTTGTGAAAAATAAAAGAGCTCAGTGAATTTGAGTGTGGTACTGTAATAGGATCACACTATTTGCAACAAGTTAGTTTGGAAAATGTTTTCAGTTTTTGATATTCCACGATCAAGTGTGAGTCATATTGAATAGTAGAAGTGTTTAGGAACCACAGCAACTCCGCCACAAAGTGACAGAACATGTTACATAGCGGGGTCACCGAGTGCTGATTGGTCAAGCATGGGATGGAGTAGTCTCCACGGGACTCTGGAGTAGTGGAAACGTTCTGTGGAGAGATGAATCACATTTCTCTGTCTGGCAGTCTAATGGATGAGTCTGGGTTTGGCAAATTCCAGGAGAATATTACCTGTCTGACTGTAATGTTTGGTGGAAGAGGGATAATACTGTGGGATTGTTTTTCAGGGGTTGGCCTAGGCCGCTTAGTTCCAGTGAAGGGATCTTAGTGCTTCAGCATACAGAGACATTTTGGACGACTCTATGCTTCCAATTTTGTTGGAACAGTTTGGGGAAGGCATTTTTGTCCCAGCATGACAGTGCCCCAGTGCACAAAGCAAGGTCCATAAAGGCATGGTTTGGTGAGTTATTGTGGAGTTTGCTGTTGGGATGAACTAGAACAGAGATTGTGAGCCAGGTACTCTCGTCCATCATCATTGTCTGACCTCACAATTGCTCTTATGAATGAATGGCAAACAAGTCCACAGACAAAGTCGAAAATCTTGTAGAAAGTCTTCTCAGAAGAGTGGAAGCTGTTATAGCTGCAAAGGGGGGGACCAACTCCATATGAATGCCTATGGATTTAAAATGGGATGCTATAAAAGCTCCTGTAGATGCAATATATTTGTCTATATAGTGTATGTTTCCAGAGTTTTTGGAGGGTTTGGTTTGTAGTCAGAATTCGATTAGGAGTTACAGTTCTAAAACTGAGACATGCCCTTGACATGTTCCAACTTGCCCTGGGCTACATGGTTTACTTCTGAGTGGAGCATAACACATAGCAAAGCAGTGTCTTCTCTGTGTTTATGTCCAGCAGTGACTTTTCACTCTGTATTTCTTTTATTTCCCATATCGTCATTGCTCTTGTAGCCTCAGCTGAAACCTTGGCGCTTCACTGTTGGCATTCTCTTCATAAAGGCTGCAGGCAGTTGGCCTGCTCCTGATCCCTCCCCACATGTCTACAGTCCATCCAATCACTGCCTGGCCCTTGTTCCTGTCCACCAATGGCTGCAATTCAGCTCAGGCTGCTTGAGCTTGCAGTTACCCTGGCAACAAGCCAGAACACCCCAACTCTAGCTGTGTTACTCTCTCTGTTCAGTCACCTGCTTGAAGAATCAGCAGAGCTCAACTCCACACTCATGCATTTCCTGTGATTATGGAGCTATTTGTGAATGCTGCTAAAGTACATGAAGGACTTGTAGCATAAACTGAGGCATTGTCCTGCTGCATAGTTACTGTGTTATGGCATAATTATTACAAAATGAATTACAGACTAGATTGCTTTCTAGATTTATTTAATGACCAAGAGTCTAAACACATTTATACAGAATTACAAGATAGATATGTAGATACAAGGTGCCCATTTGTGATGGTATTATGATTTACGTCTTACTTATGGCTGGGGAATGCATTAATTTTTAGCTTTATCAACAGTTCTAATTATACAGTTCTGTAGGTCTTGTGGACTGGCAACATACTGCAGAGGTATAGTAGCAGGCAAGGTTATCTGTGTAAGAGTGTCTTATAATTACATCACTTTCATTTTGCCAAGTCCAAGCCATTTAAAGAGAGACAAGAAGAATATGAAACCTGAATATTTTCCAAGATTTAACCTTAAAAAGAATAAAGTACAGGACTGAGATGGGCTTCACATATTGACCTACTTTTTCTGTTTCTACGTCAGGAAATGAGCAGCAGCGGTCATGTCCCTCTGGGATGCTGCAGCCCCTGTCTGATCTTCTTCCAGAGAGCAGTGGCTCTTCTGCAAACTCGAGCCGCAGAGGCTCTGATGCTGAGGAGGAGCCTCAGGAACAAGTGGTCGGGAGAGTGGCCATTCAGCTGAGAACCATAGGAGATGAGATGAATACTGTTTACCTTCAGAGAAGGGTGAGAATGCTTGTGTTTGGTATGCGTCACTTTATTCATCCAGATTAGGCACAAATAAAGATATTGCTCAGACCCATAAAACGTTTCTAGCGTTCATGCTAACGGCTGAAGTACATGTACAGTGCATCCAGAAAGTATTCACAGCGCTTCACTTTTTCCACATTTTGTTACGTTACAGCCTTATTCCAAATTGTATTAAATTAATCTCTTTCCTCAAAATTCTACACAAAATACCCCATCACATTTACGTAAGTATTCACAGCCTTCGCCATGAAGCTCAAAATTGAGCTCAGGTGCATCCTGTTTCCACTGATCATCCTTGAGATGTTTCTACAGCTTAAATGGAGTCCACCTGTGGTAAATCCAGTTGATTGGAAGTGATTTGGATAGGCACACACCTGTCTATATAAGGTCCCACAGTTGACTGCATGTCAGAGCGCAAACACCAAGCATGAAGTCAAAGGAATTGTCTGTAGACCTCCGAGACAAAATCTTGTGTCTCGAGGCACAAATGTGGGGAAGGATACAGAAAAATTTCTGCTGCTTTGAAGGTCCCAATGAGCACAGTGGCCTCCATCATTCGTAAATGGAAGAAGTTTAGAACCACCAGGACTCTTCCTAGAGCTGGCCAGCCGGGGGATCGAGGGAGAAGGATCGGGGGAGAAGGGCCTTGGTCAGGGAGGTGACCAAGAACCCGATGGTCACTCTGTCAGAGCTCCAGTGTTCCTCCGTGGAGAGAGGAGAACCTTGCAGAAGGACAACCATCTCTGCAGCAATCCACCAATCAGGCCTGTATGGCAGAGTGGCCAGGTGAAAGCCACTCCTTAGTAAAAGGCACAAGGCAGCCCGTCTGGAATTTGCCAAAAGGCACCTGAAGGACTCTCAGACCATGAGAAACAAAATTCTCTGGAGTTCAAAGATTGAACTCTTTGGTGTGAATGCCAGGCGTCATGTTTGGAGAAAACCAGGCACTGCTCATCATGAGGCCAATACCATCCCTACAGTCAAGCATGGTGGTGGCAGCATCATGCTATGGGGATGTTTTTCAGCAGCAGGAACTGGCAGACTAGTCAGGATAGAGGGAAAGATGAATGCAGCAATGTACAGAGAAAACCTGCTCCAGAGTGCTCTTGACCTCAGACTGGGGCGACGGTTCATTTTTCAGCAGGACAACGACCCGAAGCACACAGCCAAGATCTCAAAGGAGTTGCTTCAGGACCACTTTGTGAATGTCCTGGAGTGGCCCAGCCAGAGCCCAGACTTGAATCCAATTGAACATCTCTGGAGAGATCTGAAAATGGCTGTGCACAGACGTCTCCCATCCAACCTGATGGAGCTTCAGAGGTACTGCAAAGAAGAATGGGCAAAACTGCCTAAAGATAGGTGTGCCAAGCTTGTGGCATCATATTCAAATAGACTTGAGGCTGTAGTTTCTGCCAAAGGTAGTTCTACAAAGTATTAAGCAAAGGCTGTGAATACTTATGTAAATATGATTTCTTTGTTTTTTAATTTTAAAAAAATTTCAAAACTCTCAATAAAACTTTTTTCACATGGTCATAATGGGGTATTTTGTGTAGAATTTTGAGGAAAGAGATTAATTTAATACAATTTACAATAAGGCTGTAACTTAAGAAAATGTGGAAAAAGTGAAGCGCTGTGAATACTTTCCGGATGCACTGTATACACTCAGAGAGCGTGAACAATCGAGCAAATGGTAACTCATTAAACTGTCTCATTAATCAGTCGTAGGGTTCCATAGCTCTTCATAAAGAAAGCCCTGCATAGGAAGTAGGCAGCAAGGGCACTGACTAGGTATTGAGACAGAGCTGATGTATATTCGGTAAAAGCGCTGGTGCACTCAAAGTCAAAGTCTCGTCTCACTCAAGTGAGGTACAAAACCAAAGAGAACATCATGCACTTGCAAAATTGCAACCGCATGGAATTCTAACTCGCACATTTTCAAATGATTGCATTTGTGTCCATGATTGCATTGTGTCAATTTTGGTCGCAATATAGAGCCCTGACATGCTATATATTAACATACTTTTTGGATTTTATCACTTTTTATACCTTTTCCTAGTTATAACTTTGGCAATTTGTAGTCACCCCATGACTACAAGTTGTTATAAATAGCCATTTTTAGTGCAATATACTCTACCCATGGTACATACATTTTGCCACCCACCCCTACTATAGACGTGCTGTAACAGAAGGATGTGTGCAACCCAGTGTGTGTTAATGAGTGTGTTTATATGCGCTTAATAATCATGAGTATGCATGCATAATCAGATTTAATCATGTTTAATTCAGGGGTTGCCAGATCCAGCGAGGAAAAAACAGTAAAGTCAATGGAAAAAGATGACAAATAAAGCCAAGTAATTAGAAGTTGATGGACCTATAGAAAATACCGATCATAATCGGGTAACTGGTTTACATGCAGTGCATAATCCAATTTATGGGGTAAAATCCAGCTCTCTATATGGTATTTCTTAATCTGATTTCTAGATCGGAATATGCTGTATATATGACCACTTGAATAATCAGATAACTGCAGAAATCCAGTCATTATCGGATTATTAAGTGCGCTGTGACAATGTTGGTAAAAAAAACTGTGTGTGTGTGTGTGTATCCTCCACTGACTTTACTAGTAAATGGATCAATGCAGAATTCAACATGGCTAGTGTTGTGACTGGAGTAATGTTTCTAGTTGAGGTTGAACTCAATGCCCCCTGTCTTGCACTCTGTAGTTCTGCCTCTCTTCCCTCCCTGCCTTCCTCCCTCCCTTCCTTCCTTTTTCTCTGCCATTCTCGATCTCCCTACCGTATCGCGTGAGGAGTCAGTCCAGTGGAGCAGCCAGGGAGTAAACAGAGGCTAATCTCTCCCTCCCCCATGCAAACCACCCCCTCACCTCCACTCCTCAGACAAACACACATGATGTCACTGCACTATTCCAACACTCACTCACTCAGTGCTCTCGCTTGCGCCACAGACACACACACACCACTGGATCTTCACAGACACACATACGCCTACTGACATACACAAACATACCCACCCAGTATCCACACAGCCACATGCACAAAAATGTACTCTTTACAATCACATACCCTGACAGCGTAGTATTGTTTTCACTCTTGATCCCTCACACACACACACACATACAGAAACTCAGACACAATCATAAAGCAATAAACCTTTATGTCGTGGGGCTAAACCAGCTGTTCGGGGAATTACATGGAGCAGGTCAGGGACTTGTTTTGTGACCCCAGTGAACTCTGATACCAGGCTGCATTTACTGCTCACAGGTGTTGTTTACTCTATACCAGAAAATACAGGTACTTCCTCAAGCAGCTTACAGCAGCAAAAGATTTCTAGATGTTTGGGAGAGGGTACTCTTTATTACAGGTACATGAGATCAGCAAGGCACACCCCTCATCTCGCTACTCAATTATACATCTTAGTATTCAAGACATTTTCTCTTGCTTAGAGTGCTGATTCTCATGCTCACTGAGACTCAGTGTCAAAAATTCAAAGCTTTGTTGAGACTTACGTAAACACACTGTATGGCAGAAGAGCACTTGCCATAAAAGTTTAAGAAAATAAAGTAACAAGTGAAGAAAATTACCCATAAATCACTGTGTAATCTGTCTTATCAGAGTTGTTAAACAATATGTTCATGCATTTTGGGTGAAGGCCAGACACTACAACTCAGCATCCAGTGCCTCTCTTAGCTCTGATACACACCTTGAAAGTACAGTGCCTATTTATAAATAGCATAAACACAGATTTGTTGCTGGCTGGCTACTGTATTTCAACATTACTTTCAGTGGAAAGCACAGTGTATAATTTTGATTGTTAACTCCTGATACTAATCATAGTGGCGAGTTGCTGCAAAATAATAGCCATGACAGGTTTAAAATTGGAGTGTGTCAAAAAAGGGGTGGGTTATACAAACACAGTGGTACTTTGGTTCTTGACCACATCGGAACTCAGATGCTGTCCCTGACTTTACATCTACAATATGAAGCAATATGGTAGATGTGTCTAATGAAGTGCACAGTCATTGAGCACAGTGTTTAAAATCCCCAGAAGCACTGCTGTGTCTGATCCAATCGTACCAGCATAACACACACTAACACACCACCACCACACCACCATCACGTCAGCATCACTGTGGTGCTGAGAATGATCCAAAACCCAATAGGACCTGATCTGTGGTGATCCTGTGGTGGTCCTGACCATTAGAAAACAATGTAAAGGAAACTATTTAGTATTCATTCAGAAGTATTTAGAGAAATAGATGGACATAGACGGAAATAGACAGTCTGTAATTGTAGAACTACAAAGTGCTTCTAAATGCTAATTTACCTCTTATCCACTTTACCTCAAAAAGCCGCTAACCTTGGCCTTACCAGAAATGTGTCAAATGTCTTGCCATCAATGAAATTCTACTCCATTAAGACGGTAAGTTTTTAGACCGGTAGGTAGATGTCACTTTAATCCTGCAGATAGGGTCACCTTCCCTGCTCTGTCCTCAACTGGCAGCTCACCTCGTTGGCGGATCTTGACCCTGCTCACTCTGCTAATACGTCACTGCTAATTGTTATTGCCTCACTGATGTGCTAATCTCATCGTCAGCCTTTCATGTGGCCTAAGGAATACGACACTGATGAGCTGTTTTGAACAATCAGAACTTGCAGTGTCGGATGATGTACAGCCCCTACAAACAGACGTAGATGAGATAACGAGTTTATAAGCATGTATGTGTGTATCATCTCCTGCAATGCTACCCTCATCAGGAAAGGTGAAAGGAAACTGAGCTATTTATTGATTTACCCTACACTTGTCAAAATTACAAGGAATTTTTATTTTCTTCATCAAGAAGAGCTAAAAGGTGCAGCCAGAACCTGTCCTATGTTATATTCCTGGCTTTTAAAGTAATTTGCCTCATGTACAGTGGTGTTTGAAAGATTGTGAACCCTTTAGAATTTTCTATAGTTCTGCATAAATATGACCTAAAACATCATCAGATTTTCACACAAGTCCTAAAAGTAGATAAAGAGAACCCAGTTAAACAAATGAGACAAAAATGTTATACTTGGTCATTTATTTATTGAGGAAAATGATCCAATATCACATATTAGTGAGTGGCAAAAGTATGTGAACCTTTGCTTGCAGTATCTGGTGTGACCCCCCCTGTGCAGCAATAACTGAAAAGAATCGTTTCCTGTAACTGTTGATCAGTCCTGCACACCGGCTTGGAGGACTTTTAGCCCATTCCTCCGTACAGAACAGCTTCAATTCTGGGATGTTGGTGGGTTTCCTCACATTAGCTGCTCCCTTCAGGTCCTTCCACAGCATTTCAATTGGATTAAGGTCATGACTTTGACTTGGCCATTCCAAAACATTAACTTTATTCTTCTTTAACCATTCTTTGGTACAACGACTTGTGTGCTTATAACACAAGTCTCATGAAACACATAACATTAGCCAATGTGAGAGAGGCCTTCAGTTGCTTAGAAGTTACCCTGGGGTCCTTTGGGACCTTGCCAACTATTACACGTCTTGCTCTTGGAGTGATCTTTGTTGGTCGACCACTCCTGGGAGGGTAACAGTGGTCTTGAAATTTCCTCCATTTGTACACAATCTGTCTGACTGGATTGGTGGAGTCCAAATTCTTTAGAGATGGTTTTGTAACCTTTCCCAGCCTTTTCCAACAACTCTTTTTTCTGAGGTCCTCAGAAAAACCTTCTTTGTTCGTGCCATGATACACTTCCACAAACTAGTGTTGTGAAGAGCAGACTTTGATAGATCCCTTTTCTTTAAATAAAACAGGGTGCCCACTCACACCTGATTGTCATCCCATTGATTGAAAACACCTGACTCTAATTTCACCTTAAATTTAAAATTAACTGCTAATCGTAGAGGTTCACATACTTTTGCCACTCACTAATATGTAATATTGGATCATTTTCCTAAATAAATGACCAAATAATATTTTTGTCTCATTTGTTTAACTGGGTTCTCTTTATCTACTTTTAGGAATCGTTTAACTGAACACCGAGAGTGCTTTTTTCCCATTTTCGGCTGAATAATTTCGGTTTCGAATACTCGATGCCTCCCTACTTTCCCTACTTTTTTAGCTGACTTTTTAGTTTGGACTTTTTAAAATGCACAAAGACTCAAATTTGTTATTCTAAAATATTTAAGTAGCCCTATGGTTAAGACAAAATTGCTTCCTCTGTTTAAACTCCATTAGTACATTATACTTAATTTATTTGGTATGCAGAGATCCCAGTGCTCAGCTCACAGGTCCCAAAGTTTAGTTTAGAGGTCCCAGAGTTAAGCTCAGCCTGTATCCTGTACAATTTAACCTCTGACCATAAGTGGAGGCTATTCTGTGTAATAACTGTTGGATAATTGTGTAAAGAAGACAGTAGTACTTCTGTAATTATTAGTATACAATAGTTTTGCAGCTAGTTATTAATGGAATGGAAGAAATAAAGAATTGCTGAACCAGTCCAACCAGATCCATACTGATCACAGGTAGATAGTATTGTAGAATCTGTAGCATTATCTAATTACAGAGTAATTAACACATAACACCCTAGTGGAGTGATTACCGGGTGAACTCTTGTTGTGGCAACTCAACTGTAATAGAGAGCTAGTTTCAGTTCACAACCTGTTGTTCCATGTTGACAGCTAGCTGTCTGCCCACTCCCGTGTTCTCACGTGACCCTATCAAAACCAGTTTCTCTGTTAGATAAGCTAAACTTCTCTCCCCTTTCACTATATGCTACGATATTTCAGTGCTACAGGGCACAGCCTTGCTACATGTTCTTTGTCTGCTTTTCTGTTGCCCCCTACCCCATCTCACTCTTGATCACTCTTTTATCTCAGCTCCCCATTCGTGATAAGTGGAGTTATTTTTAGAAGCTGATTCACAGCAGCTGTTGAAACGCATTTCACCAGACTGTTGAGGCAGACTATGTCTGGCTAGGACTGTCTTCTACACACACGTGCCTAATATTTAAACAAACACGTTGTCTCTTTCTGTATTGTTGTCTCTTTCACATACGTACAATTGCAGGTACAGATGGGACATATGATTTGTTGTTTCTGGCACTGTGTTGTTTATGTGATTGAAGTTATGTGATGTGTATGTAGTTGCTTTGGTGGTGGGGGTTGTACATGAGACAGAAAAGCAGAATGCCTTGGCTCTGCCCTGTCAAAGTTGAACATGCTGTCACACCCTGTTTTTTTAGACTCTGTGTATACAGCTACCACAGACGACAAGCTGTGTGACATGTTGCGGTTAAACACTCACTCACTCACTGTTAATCTCTATGTTTCAGAATGAGGGTGCACAGTGGCAGAACTGGAGAGGCCTCTACCGCGGCCTGGTGGCCTTCCTGGCTGACACCATCAGCACCCTCTACCAGCATGGGCTCAGATAAACTGACGGTTATTGGGCGCTGTGGGGGTGCCGGCGCTCTCAAATGCAGCCACTAATCAAGTTCACTGGCTCGGGGACATTTCTGCAGGAACAGAATGCACTGTTTTTTTGTTTTGTTTTGTTCTCTTGTTTGTTTGTGTTTTTTCTTTGTTGTACATGTATATTATATGTCTCTGTTGGGAGGAGTTTCATGTAGCATGTGACTGAAATGTGTGTCCGGTGTGGGGGCATGTGTTTAGAGAAGGATCTTTAAGCTGTGAAGCACAATTGGTTGGATTTGAGTTTGGTGTTTATATTATTTTTTGGAAAATTTCACATCAGCCTGAAGACCTGGGTACTTAGAAAAGCTGTGATGGTCAGTCAGTGTCATAGATATCAGACAGAGGCCAATTCCCTAGAGTAGATCAGGTAATTTGCATGATTATGATCTAAATGAGATTCAGACTGTTTTGCTGTCTGGCACATTCTTGTATGACTAGCATTTAACTATGATATGTTTACCAGTTTTTTATACATCAGTTTTGTCTTAAAGCCAGCGCCAAAAAATCAGTTTATCCAGGTCTTTAGACAGCACTATTTGAAAGGGTGGGTTGTGCTGTAGCTCCTCAGGCACTGAAATGTTCTATGTTACGGAATATGCTGTTAGCTGCCTTGCAGAGTAATACTGCCGCACAGACAGTCACCATTGGCAGAAGGAAAAGGGTCCTACTAAATAAGACTATCAAAATGAGTGATGTTTATAGAAACAGGCCTTTCAAAACCCAGTGTGGAGAATGTGCCTTATCACCCTTTTAAAGCCTACTTGTGCTTGATCCACCAGGGGCAAATCAGTTAACGATGTTTGGGGGTCAAGGATCAGTGCCTTGGTGCTCCCACCTGTAACTCCACTTTGGAACATATTATTCATTACACATTTCAAAGTTTGGATATCTCCAATGGAGGTACTCGAATTGTGGCCAGAAGCCCTGTGGACAGGTCAGACCATGGGTTTTCCAAATGGCTGGGTAGCAGTGTTAATATTTGTAATGAACGTGTATGTATATATTTTTGGAGAAAATGGCAACAGGCAAGAGATGGAAGAAACTGGCCGTTCTCTTACTAATGCGTTGTGTATATTTTGATGAAACCTTAAAGTACTTAACAGTAACTTGTTTTTGTTTAAAAGCTCTATGTCAAGTTTAACTGTTTTCTTAAACTTTTGGACCAATGCTCCAGGTCATGAACATACCTAAATCAAAAGGCTACTTATCTGTTCGCAAAGAGGACAGATTTTGAAATGGAAAAATTGTTTGCAAACATTCCCGTTATATTTATCCTGGGGAGCTAGGGTCTTAGATATTTATTTTGTTTGTCAACTTCTCTATATGGTCATTAGTGATGATTATGGATGATTTACTATTTGGTTTATAAAGCATTAACTGCAGTTATTTTTTGGAATTGTTAGGGTGATTTTATTCATCTTGCAAACAAGGCTTGTACCGATTAAGCAGACTGATGAGAGTGGGACGTTATATGGCTACAAAGATACTGTATATAATTTTTTGGAGTAAAATCTGTAACCATTTCCCCCAACAAATCTAAAACAGAAAGAGTAAGTGTTAATGCTCATTTGTTCATGTGCAATTTCAGTAATGGTCAGTGGAATTTGCTGCAATAAGATTATATTTACAATAGAAACTGAGCCAGAACTTTATACTTGAAAACAGATATTTCAATAAACAGGCTCATTATGTTGAAATGGTGAACTGACTGGGCCTTCAGCTAGATTGCTTGCATGATGCCATCTCTCTTATATGGGCATGTATCTACCATAGGTCCTCAGATTAAAGAATTCAGAGAGCTTCCTTCACAAACCACTTGTGTGATGTGTGTGGATAAACCATGGGAAAATCTAGTTGGCACTCATTTTTTGTCCTTGCTTTATGTAGGTACTGTATCTCAGAGCATATTAAGTACCAGAGGTATCTGTCTTGTGACTGACTGTCTCATGACTTCCTGTGTCAAGCAGTGGTGTAGGCCATTTCCTGTGCCCAGTTTGTAACTTCTTGTGATAGGTGTGCACTTCCTGATGCACTCCCTTCCTGTGGGAAAGGCCTTAAGTGTACTGAGGACATCACACTACACTCAAACTCACGTCAATCTCATTTTCTAGCCTTGTACATTTGCTGTTGGAATTTTTTCTATGAATTTTCTACATGAATTTGGGTATGTTTGTTTCCTTTGTCTTTTTCAAATAAATATGACATATGACAATATTTCTGAGTGAACTGTTTTTTTAAATGTAGTACACCAAATTCATTACAATCCTGACCCGCATAAAGCTGTTTGTTTACTCAGTAACTCAATAATAATATGGTTAGTTCTTTAGTTGGCTTATTTAGTTTTAGTCATGGTCTATGTTCAATAGCTGTGTATAAAAGGCTGAAGGTCAAGTCAAATCAAGTCAGATTTATTTCTATAGTGCTTTTTACAATGGAGCATTGTCTCAAAGCAGCTTTACTATTTTATTTTATCTGCTAATATCTAAGGCAAATCCCAAACTGAGCAATCCTAGGGTAACCATGGCAAGGAAAACTGATATAAACGTTATAAGGAAAAAAATTTGGGAGGACCAAGACCAAGTTATCCAATTAATAGTAATAGTGTAAATAAACAGAATCTAAATAAATATTAGAAGAGAGAACATATTTAAAAAGATAATAATTAAAATAAAATAATATGTAGACTAATAATTTAGAGAAAATCAAATATTATGAAGAGTATAATAAAGTAGAGAATATAAAACAGAGTCAAAATAATCACAAATATTGAATAGAATAATGTTAAAATGTGCAAATAGGCGTTATTTAAGGGCATCCTTGCTCGACATTCCACAAGCAAGAACACTACATGCAGATGACGCTGTCACGTGAGTGAATTTATATTCCAAACAGACTAAACCTATTTATTACAGCCAAGTAACTGTGACTTTTCCAGAAACCAGTCCTAGGGTTTCTATTCACACATTTCCTCATACATTCCTGATTTGTAACCTACTAGCTCAGTAGTAGTTATCATAGATGTTTTACTTGGTTTTACTTGAACCGGTTCTCCTCTTTCTAGCTATGCTGCTATAGCTAATGCTGTCGGGGTCTCATGCTACACATGGCATCAGTGATTGTTAATAGACACTGTGCTCTTAACCAATAACTAATTACATTTTCTGTTTTCTCTCCGAGCTGTGTTCTGGTACCAGTTCTTGACCTACACATGATGTTCATCTGCTTCAGCTTCACTCAAGCTGCTTCCATCATCAGCTCCAGCCCCACCATACCCGGGCCACACCAGAGGGCAGTAACTCTCTCACTCCTCCGGTTATCTGGGGACGAAGTGCCACCAATGACTTTCCTGCTTAGACTCAAGATCCTGGAGTGACTCTGTGTATCGGATCACTTAATGCCGATGTGCATGTTTTACATTTTATTTGAAATATGACTCCATGACTTGTTAGTTTAGATAAATTAGTTTCATTCTTAGATTTAGCATGTACGCTGCCCGAGGAGATTGGGTCCCTTTTTGAGTCTTGGTCCTCCCAAGGTTTCTTCCTCATAACACTTAGGGAGTTTTTCGTTGCCACTGTCGCCCTAGGCTTGCTCAATTTGGGTTTGGACGTAGATATTAGGAGATAATGTAAAGTTTTAAAGTTGCTTTGAGACAATGCTCCATTGTAAAAAGCACTATATAAATAAATCTGACTTGACTTGATTTGATTTGGTTGAGGTCTTGTGCCACAGCATAAGATATACATATACAGTGGTACCTCGGTTCTTGACCATCTCAGAACTCGCCAAATTTGGTTCCCAACGCATTTCGACTAGAAAAAATTGCTTGATACTCGTTACTCGATACTTATTTCCTCAATACTCAAGGCACTTGTTTAAACTTGTGTGAGTGGAGCAGCGCAACTCAGCTCAGCTGAAACTTGATTCACGATTCCTGATTCACGATTCATAATTCAGCACACAATGATTCAGTGATTCCGTCTCATAACAGCTGTTCCTCAGTAAAGATCTCTGCTATTTTTGTCACGTTTTTCTTTATTTTTACATCTACAGTACTGTATTCTTAGTGCAAATAAGTCTCAATGGGTCCTAAAAAGGGTAGTGAATACAGCCAAATCGAAAGGAAATGAAGGATTGAGTTCTCCTGATCACTTTCAGGCTGAGCAGTTAGCATTAACAGCTAGCTTCCTGAGTTCACTAATAAGTGTTTTGCCTTTACTTTTCACTTTCAAGGATTATTATAAAATAAGCTCTGTTTTAAGGATTTTTGCCAACTGTAGGTTAATGTTTAAGTGTTAAGCAATAATGTAGGCTCCGCTATGATACAGTATAGACTATATTGAACTCATCTGTTCATCTGATGGATTTGTCAAAACATGCAATGGTCCCATCCAGTGCACACTTACAACTGTGCTCTGCGTTCACTGTGCCGCTGACCAGAAACGCAGGGTTAAGGTGCATACAGAAAAATATATGTATATTTCCTATCTGAAAGTTCTTCATGAACTACAAAAATATTCCAAAGAGTCATGGTGTCATGCAAAAGTGTACATAGTATGAAGATAACTAAATATGAATTAAACAGAATGGTCCGATATATAATATAACTGATTCTTTGTAAATTTCTCATTCAAAAATATATTTTCTTATTTAAAATGTCAATAGACATTCATCTGTATTACTGTCCTGTATACACTGGCCACCCCCAAAAAAGGTAACCACCTGGATTTAACTAAACAAATAGTTAAATAGTTAAATAGTTAAAAAAAGAGCCTCCCATCAGATAACTACTCCATTGTGATTATGTTTCAGCTGGCAGCAAGATATTTAACCCTAACTTATGCAGTGAGGAGCTTCTCCTTTGTTAAACAACCATGTTAAACAACCGAAAGACACATCCTATGATCGTGGAAAAGATGGTCATCTGTTTCAGAAGGGTCAAATTGTGAAACAGTGGTTCAGGAAGCATGAGACATCATTTCCACACATGGTTAGTCCACCACAGAGTCCAGACCTGAACCCCATTGAGAATCTTTGGGATGTGCTGGACAAGAATTTGTGCAGTGGTCCAAATCTCCCATCATCCAAAGAAGATCTAGGGGGGTGGGGAAATTATTTGTGTTGTGACATTGCAGAAGCTTGTGGAAACAATGCCACAGCGAATGCATGCCGTAATCAAAGCTAAAGGGGGTCCAACGAAATATTAGAGTGTGCCACCTTCTTTTTGGCCAGGCAGTGTACTAACCCTATGTGTTGGACAAAGTTGTGCTGGGAATCAGTCCTCTATGGCTGGGGTTGTGGTTCCTTATTTTAGTTTAAGGGCAGAGCAGAGGATTCACTGTCCATGTTATGTTGGGGTCAGGTTTGTTGGTTGCTGGAGAAGAGGGGTGCTGATGTCATGTGAATCCTCTTGGAATTTTCTGGTGTTTCTCTTGCTAGCTTTCTAACTTTATTCTGTTTATAGACTGTGTTGGTAACATCTTTACATTTTGTAATATTTATTATTTTATTATTATCTTATATATGTTGTTGTATTATATTATATAGTTTTATATTCTCTATTTTAAAAATATTGCATTTTCACCCTCCTCACCCAGCAGGTTGCGGCTCTGACCGAGGCGGTCAAGGAGCTGTCCGCCAAGCTCTCCGGCTTCCAGGTGGTCACCCCCCCGCCTGCTCCCGCGCCGCCTCCAGCTCCTCCTCCGCCTCGCCCCGCCGGGGACTCCCCCGTCGAACCCGAGCGCTGCAGGGGTTTCTTGATGCAATGCTTGCTCATCTTTGAGCTGCGCTCGTCCCAGTTCCCCACGCCTCGGTCCCGCATGGCTTATATCACCTCCCTCCTTTCAGGTCGGGCTCTGGCCTGGGCCACAGCCCAGTGGGAGGCCAGGTCCCCTGCCTGTGAGGACGAAGAGGCCTTTGCTGAGGCTCTCAAAGGGACTTCTTCCATCCGCTAGGGGGGCGTAATGCGGCCTCTCGCCTGGCGCATCTCACGCAAGGTGCCAGGTCGGTGGCCGAATACACAATCGAGTTACAAACCCTGGCAGCGGAAAGCGGTTGGAATGAGGCAGCCCTCATCTCCAGCTACAAACGAGGGCTCAACGAGTCCCTTAAGGACGAGCTGGCCGTTCGGAATCCTTCCGCCACGCCCGACGACCTTTATAACCTCGCCACGACCATCGACTCTCGTCTGCGGCAACGGGCCCGTGAGAGGGCAGGGCCTCGTAACTGCTCTATTAGTCCGTGGCCTGGTCGTGACTCCACTGGTCCTTGCACCACCCGTTCCAATGCTCCCGAGCCCATGGAGCTCAGGGGGGCCGGCTGGGGCCCTCCCAGCGGAACCGACCCTCTGTCTTCAGGCGGGTCGGGAAACGCCAGGGCCGGTCGGGGGGGCCGGCCCTAGGCCTACCCACTCGCCCCATCGGGCCTCACCCTCCCGGTTGTTCTTGGTCAGGGGGAAAGCGGTCGGGTCCGCCTCTCTGCCTACGTCGATTCCGGGGCCGAGGGCAATTTTATCGACGAAGCCCTCGTGCAACGTTTGCGCCTTGAGGTCAAGGCCCTCTCCAGTCCCCAGCCGCTCAGGGCTTTCGAGGGCCGGACCCTGGGTAGGGGGCCTGTCACCCATAGGACCCTGCCGGTCATTATGGAGACGGGACTCCATTCTGAGAGAATTGTTTTTCTTATTACTCGCACGCCTACTCTCCAGTTGGTCCTGGGCTATCTGTGGTTGCTACTCCACAACCCACGGATCGACTGGCAGACCCGGTCCATTTACGCGTGGTCCCCTCGATGCCGGGAGTCCTGCCTGCTCCCGCTGTCCACCCCCCCTCTGGTTCGGCAGGCGGTGCCCGACTTGTCAACCATTCCCGAACCCTACAGGGATCGGGGGTGGTGTTCAGTAAAGGCGCTGCCCAAGTCCTTCCACCGCACAGAGGCTATGACAGTGCCATCAACCTCCTGCCGGGTACAACCCCTCCCCGGGGGCGACTCTTCTCCCTGAGCCGCACCGAACAGGAGGCCATGCGACAGTATATCGCCGAGGCACTCCAGCAGGGCTTCATCCGGCCATCCTCCTCGCCGGCGGGGGCGGGCTTCTTCGTTGCTAAGAAGGAGGGCTCTCTGCGCCCGTGTATCGATTACCGGGGCCTCAACGCGATCATGGTCAAGGACCGTTACCCCCTGCCCCTCATGGCGACGGCATTCGAGGCGCTCCAGGGGTCCAGCGTCTTTACCAAGCTGGACCTCCAGAGCGCTTACAACCTCGTTCGCTCTGGTCAGGGGGACGAGTGAAAACATCCTTTTTGACGCCCACAGGGCATTATGAGTACAGGGTAATGCCCTTTGGGTTGATGAACGCCCCAGCTGTCTTCCAACGACTTATTAATGACGTGCTCCGGGAGGCCCTGAATCGATACGCGTTCGTCTACCTTGACGATATTTTGATCTTTAGCCGGACGCTCGAGGAGCATATCGGTCACGTCCGCCGGGTCTTGCAACTGCTACTGGAGAACCGGCTGTTCGTGAAACTAGAGAAGTCGGTTTTCCACACCCCTTCGGTGGCCTTCTTGGGGTTCATCGTGTCCCAGGGGTCGTTGCAGATGGACCCGGCCAAGATCCAGGCCGTGGCCGACTGGCCCCAGCCCACCTCTCTCTGGCTTGTCCAGCGGTTCCTGAGCTTCGCGAATTTTTTCTGACACTTCGTTCGGAACTTTGGGACCCTGGCTGCCCCATTGACAGCCCTCACGCGCAAGACCCCGGGCCCCTTCCGCTGGACTCCGGAGGCCGACCGAGCATTCCAAACAATCAAAGACCGGCTCACCAACCCCCCGGTTCTCAGGTTTCCCGATCCTGAGGAACCATTCGTCGTCGAGGTAGACGCATCCGACATCGGTGTGGGGGCCATTCTTTCTCACCGCACTGGGTCGGACCGCAAACTCCACCCGTGCACCTACTTCTCGCGACGCCTGTCCTTTGCCGAGCGTAACTACCCCATTGGGGACCGGGAGGTCTTGGCCATGAAGCTGGCGCTGGAGGAGTGGCGGCACTGGCTGGAAGGCGCCAAAAACCCGTTCCTGGTGTGGATGGACCACAAGAACCTGGCGTATATCCAACAGGCCAAAAGGCTTAACGCCCGCCAGGCTCGCTGGTCCCTGTTCTTCGCCAGGTTCGACTTTACGGTCACCTTCCGGCCAGGCTCCAAAAACGCCAAGCCCGACGCCCTATCTAGACAATGGGATTGTTTGGACTCCTCCGACGTCCAGGACCCCATCCTCCCGGCCCCTCGGGTGGTTGCGGAGCCCTCACCTGGGCCATCGAGCGTGGTCACCAGGCCCTTCGCTGCCGAACCCGATCCCTCCCGTAACGGTCCCTCCGGGTCGCCGGTTCGGCCCAGCCTTTTTCGCTCGCCCCCATAGTGATGCGCTTGGGGCACGATGCTCGTTCGCTGCGCCCCTGGCCGCACGCACCTACAAGCTCCTCCAACAGAGGTTTCTGTGGCCTCGCATGAATGACGACATCCGGCAGTTCGTTGCCTCCTGCGAGGTTTGTTCCCGCAACAAACCCCCCGCCAGGATCCCCCTGGCCTTCTTCATCCATCTTCATCCTCTCCCCGTTGCCCGCTCACCCCTGGTCGCACATCTCACTGGACTTTGTCACAGGCTTTCCACCATCTAAGGAAAACACGATCGTTCTCGTGGCAATAGACCGGTTCTCCAAGGGGTGCAAGCTCGTGCCGTTGCCCAAACTGCCCTCGGCCAAAGAGACAGCGGACCTTATCCTCCGGCATGTTGTTCGAGTGCACGGATTTCCCCGGGATCTGCTGTCTGACCAGGGCCCCCAGTTCGTCAGCCGCTTTTGGGCGGCCTTCTGCCGCTTGGTAGGGGCCACGGCCAGCCTTTCCTCTGGATTCCACCTGGAGTCTAACGGCCAGACCGAACGGGTGAACCAGGACCTGGCGCGCATGCTCCGGTACCTGACAGCGGGTAACCCTTCCACTTGGACGGAACATCTGCCGTGGGCCGAATTCGCCCATGGGGGGGGTACTATCAGGGGGCGCATTCCCGCCACTAGGGGCCGTTGCGGGACCGCCACACGTCGCAGTCGGCCCCCTATAAAATGAGCGTCCGAATGCCGGCCTTCGGCGCACTGTCTGTTGAGACACCCGGCTTTTCAGAGCGTTTATCCCGGCGTTACCCCCCGGTGTTTACCGTTTAAGGACAGAGGTGGCCCCGTCTCGCGAAGGAGGTGGGATTCCGTCAAGGCAAAAGCCTTGAGGTAACGTTAGGGCCTTAGAAGGTTAGGTGAGGGAAAGTTGGGGTAATGCCACTTACCTCTTTCTTCCCCGCTGTCTGAAGGCGCCCGTTCCTGAGCCTCATAGCCTCCGGCATTGCTCTGGGCCTGGTTAATCCTGGGACGAGTATTCTGTTTCGTCCCCTCGGGTGTAGCAACGCTTACTTCCCGTCCACGCTTGACTCGAGAAACCCTCCGGCACATGCGCAGTCCAGCGCTGCGGCCACACACACACACAGCGCCTCGGCCTCACACGCAGAGCGCTGCGGCCAAACACACACACATAGCGCGCTGCAGCCACACACACACACGCAGAGCGCTGAAGCCACACACACACATAGCGCGCTGCAGCCACACACACACAGCGCTTCTGTCTCACTTGCAGAGCGCTGAAGCCACACACACACAGCGCTTCTGCCTCACATGCAGAACGCTGGAGCCACGCACACACATAGCGCTCACTCGGTTCAGAGCGCCGTGCGTGCTCCATTCCCCATCGTTCTGTTTAGAGCAAAGACGGGTTATTTCCCGTTTCTTCTTTTGCTTCTCGCGTTCCATCCCACGTTTATTAAAAGCCTCTTTTTTTCCTGAGTTCGCCAGGAAGCGACTCCTTCGTTTGTCCATTGGCTCATAGCCGTTCCTCCTTTCTGTTGTTCACTATACCCATGGTTCAGTGGTAGCGTTCCCGCCCCTGGACACGGTGACTCTGACATCGAATCCTGTGACGGGCTGTCGTCAGCAGCTGTCGTGCACGTCAGAAGGGATTCCTTTTGCTTTTGTTTCTCCCATTTCCTGCCTTTTGCAGTGTTGCCTGCACTTGGGTCCGTTATTTCCTTTTCTTTCGGTGTGCCCCCCAGGCCCCCCGTGACACTCTTTAATTTATTATAGCCTATATAGATTTTTTTTCTATCTTTAATTAGATTCTATATTTTAATTATTCTGTTTAGCTTCAGTGTACTATTGTTATAAATTTATGATTTAGGTCATTTCATTTATTTCTTACATACGATATCTAGACTGCCCCTTTATCCTCCCAAGGTTTCTTCATCATTGTGTTAAGGGAGTTTTTCCGTGCTACGGTCTCCCACACTAGCTCAGTTGATGCTGTGGGACCAGATAGCAAAAAGCTGCTTTAAAACAATGCTCTGTTGTTAAAACACTACATAAATAAATTTTACTTTGACTTCTACAGCTAAAAAACATTGTCTCATTATAGAATTATATAAATAAGAACAATCATAACCAGGCCTGTAAAAACATGCAGATAAGCAGCTCAAAGTAAAACGGAAAACAGCATGCGCTATGTCATTTTTACATTTTCTCTTCAGAAAAAGGACCAATCAGAGCTTACTTTACCTTGAATCATGGCTGGTGACAGTGTACTGATTGGCTGCATTATTAGAGGCAGGGAATTTCAATTATCTTTATTTAACATCAGAAATGGCCATTTCACTCAAATCTGGCCAATGTAGCATAATTAATTAACCTAATGCATGTGTTTGGAAAGCCCACAGGGATACAGGGAGGACATGCCAAACCCATATTGTCAGAGTTTGGGGTCAAGATCACACCTGGGATGCTAGAGCTGGGAGTAAACCATGCTAACCACTGCACCACCATGCCACCCACCATAGGCAGGGTAAATAATGCAGGAAAGTATGTACACATGAGGGTGAAACTTCTTCATGACTGCAGGATGAAAGTTTCTTGTTAAAGACAATCACTACATTCAAGCTGGGATTGAACCCAGGACCTTCTTGCTGTGAGGCAACAGTGCTACCCACCGAGAAACTGTGTTATCACTACATGTTTGTAATAAATTCTGCATTGTCATAATCCGGTTACTCATTGTCTCTTTCATGGATCATTTCACAAAAGAGAGAAAACATTTTATTTTGTTCTATCACTGGGTTGCCATACAGTCATTGTTGCCATACAGCCTGAATGCTTTGAGCCTTTTGGACTGAGACCATCCTGAGGTACAAAGAGCAACTTATATCTATCACAGCAGTCACATGTTAAGGCTCTAGACTATGGAGCTCAAAGTCTTTGTTGGACAATACCAGAGAACAGTAAGTTTGACTGCGGTGCAGTACCTACAGTCAAATTAAGTGTCTCTGCCCTGCTGAGACTAAACAATTGAGTCTTGGTGACACGCCTGCTTTGAACTTGTCTATCAGGTGGATCTTGTTTCAGTGTCAGTCATAGTAAACTAAACATGTCTTGAGACCATGTAAAACACTATTTTCATGTCTCTAGCACAGTCTCCAAATGTTAACTTGATAGTCACACATGCAACACTCTGGTTTGGAATTGTAGCAGCTCAGATTGGACAGAGAACTCTCAGCTGAGAAAAAATTTCAATGCAAAACATCAATCGTTTTCTTTCAGTTTCTGAGTCACTGAACACACAGTCATACTATGTTATTGCATATACTTGGGCACACATCAGTTTTAATACATAAACCCTGATACACCCTGACAAAAACAGTTGACATGTGACAAAAGCAGTATCCATGAAAAGCTTTGAGAGTGTTTGAGGAGCAAAGATGGACAGCGGATCTCCAGTTTGTCCGCAAATGTGTAAGAATTATTGCAATGTTTACAATCCCAAATCAGAAAAGGTTGTATGAAAAATGCAAATAAAAAAAACTATGTACAATGTTCCTTACATTTCCTATGACTTTTATTTAATTGCAGACAGTATGAACCCAACATATTTCATGTTTTATTCTGCCCAACTTCATTTCATTCGTTAATAAAGACCCATTCCTGCATTTCATACCTCAACACATTCCAAAAAAAGTTGGAACGGGCAATTTAGGGCTAGTAATGAGGTAAAAAACTAAACATTATGTGATTTCACATAGGTGATTGCAATCATGATTGGTACAAAAGCAGTATCCAAGAAAGGCTGAATCTTTGAGGAGCAAAAATGGACAGAGGACCTTCAGTTTGTCGACAAGTGTGTGAGAAAATGATTGAAATGTTTAAAAATAATGTTACTCAAATAAAGACTGGAAGGGATTCACGTTTTTCTTCTTCTACAGTGCATTAAACATTTAAGGGAATGTGTTGGAATTTCAGTGCATAAAGGGCAAGCCTAAACAGAACATCCCAGAAGTTGACTGACTGAAGAGGTCACTTAGATGAGTGACGAAACGTTTCTCCGACAAAAACTTTGTCCAGATGAACAGATTCAACTTCTGGAATCTTCCGTTTAGGCTTGCCCTTTATGCACTAAAATTCCAACACATTCCCTTAAATGTTTAATGCACTGTAGAAGAAGAAAAACGTGAATCCCTTCCACTCTTTATTTTACTTTATTTGACTATGAACCCCTAGCTCTGCCCTTAGTCTAAGGCAAGGATGCACAAGTCAACATCAAAAGGACTGAAGCGCAGTTCGGCCAAACTACCCACCCAACACTCCTGGCTAACGGACAAGGCAGGCAGGCCAGACATGACTCCAGACTCCAGCCCCAGTGACCCAAACCATGCATCCCGGTCTAAATCTAATCAAAAGCCTGCATAAATAAATATGTCTTTAGCCTAGACTTAAAATTTTGGAGAGTGTCTGAGTCTCGAACAAAAGTGGGAAGTTTATTCCATAGTTGAGGGGCCATGTATGAGAAAGTCTTTCCCCCTCTATGACTTTTTTAATTCTAGGAACTAAAAGAAGTCCTGCACCCTGCGAACGAAGTAGACGAGCTGGATTGTAGACTCCAAGAGTTCAGTCAGATAATGTGGGGCCAGGCCATTGTAGAGCTTTATAAGTTATAAGAAGTATTTTGTAATCAATGCAGAATTTAACTGGTAACCAGTGTAGTGATGATAGAACTGGAGTGATATGATCAAATTTTCTAGTTCGAGTTAGCACTCGGGCTCTGAACTAATTGAAATTTATTTATAGATTTACTAGAGCATCCAGTAAGTCAGGCGTTACAGTAATCCAACCTTGAGGTTATAAATGCATGAACCAGTTTTTCTGCATCATCAAAAGAGAGGATATTTCTAAGTTTAGTGATATTACGTAAGTGAAAGAAAGCAATTCGAGTGATGCTGCTAATGTGCGCATCAAAGGAGAGATCTGAATCAAATGTGACCCTTAAGTTTTTCAACAGATGGACTGGACAGTACAGGATATACAGGATACAGGACATATTTAGGATAGATGTTAGCTAACCTGTCTCTCATAGTCTTGGGTCCTGCTAATAGAACCTCAGTTTTATCTGAGTTAAGTGAGAGAAAATTAAAATAATATCCAATCTTTTATTTCCTTTACACAGTCCTCAATTTTGTTGATTGTAAGGCTGTCATTAGGTTTGGCCGATATGTACAGCTGTGTATCATCTGCATAGCAGTGGAAACTAATGCCATGTTTACGAATAACTGAGCCTAGTGGCAGCATGTTCATAGAGAATAAAAGCAGGCCAAGCACTGACCCCTGAGGCACGCCATACTTCACTTTTGAGAGCTTAGACCTTAGATTATTTATATGAACTGGTACTGGTCGGTTAAGTAGGATTTAAACCAATAAAGTGCTAATCCCTTAATACCTACAGTATTTTCTAGTCTGTTTAGTAAAACATCATCATTTATATTGTCAAATGCTGCCCTTAAATCTAACAGAACAAGAAAAGAAACGCAGCCCTTATCTGAGGACATTAACAAGTCATTTAGTACCCTAATTAATGCTGTTTCAGTACTATGATGGGGCCTGAAGCCAGACTGAAATGTTTCATAAATATCATTTCTTTGGAGGTAACTGCAGAGCTGCTGATAGACGGGTTTTTCTAAGATTTTGGACAGAAACGGTAGATTTTAAATTGGTCTATAATTAGATATCACACAAGGGTCAAGATTGGCTTTTTTAAATCAGTGGTTTGATAACGGCAGACTTAAAGGATTTGGGCACATAACCAAAGGTAAGGGATGAATTTAAAATAACTAACAGTGGCTCTATAATAGTAGGTATTACTTCTTTGAGTAAACGTGTAGGAATTGGCTCTAATAAACACGTTGATGACTTGATCAGTGCGGATAGTTTAGTATTAGTAATTGAGGTAAAAGATTCTAATCTTGATTTACAGCTAATTAGACAGGTGTCTTCACTAGTGCTGCATCTGGAAGGTTGCTGAATAGTTTGTTGATGTGGTGAGCATCAAGTTTTATGCCTAATGTTTTCTATCTTATCATTAAAGAAAGTCATGAAATCATTGCTGACACAGAACGGGAGAATCACTTTCTGTAGGGTTTTTTGTTAATTTGGAGACTGTATTAAAGAGAAATTTTGAATTATTCTTATTCTTCTCCATGATTGAGGAGAAGTATGCAGCTTTAGCTTTAGTAAGGGCATGCTTATACTCTGCCATGCTGTCCCTCCAAGCAGTCTTAAACACCTCCTATTAACTATGTCTCCACTTGCGCTCTAGATGCCATGTTCTTTGCTTTAAGGTACGGGTGTGGTCATTATACCATGGTGCTAGCCTTTTTTCCCTAATGCATTTGACCGTTGCAGGAGCAATCGTGTCCAGGGTTGAGCAAAGCACACATTCTAATTGGTCATTTACACACTCAAGATGATTGGACTCCGTAGGTTTATGAAATTTCAAGTCTGGTAGGTTTTTAATAAACGCAGCTGGAGTAGAAGATGTGATAATGCGCTTGGTGTGATAACGAGGCAGAAGGATATTATTTATTAGAGCTAGCTCAAATACTAAAAGATGGTGATCTGAAATCAAATCACTTTGCGGGAAAACATCAAGGTTATGTATATTGATACCAAATGTTAATATTAGATCTAAAGTATGATTACAGTGGTGGGTTGGGGTGGGTTGGGCCCATCACATTCTGAGTGATACCCATGGATTCTAAGATGGACTCGAAAGCAATTTTAAGTGGATCCTGCTCATTGTCAAAGTGAATATTGAAATCACCTACAGTTAAAGCCTTATCTGTTGACAGTACTAAGCAGGAAAGAAAGTTAGCAAATTCCTGAAGAAATTCTGAATAGGGACCAGGAAGGCGGTAATTAGTGATAAGCTGAATCGAGTGTGGTTTTGACTTCCATAACGATGGATCAGTCACATTAAGTATAAGTATTTCAAATGAATTAGCCTTGTAATGGGATTTAGTTGTAACACCTAGCTCTTTGTCAAAAATTGTGGCTATGCCTCCCCTCCGACCATTAGGACGAGGACGATGAGCATGACTGTATCCAGGAGGTGAGGCTTCATTTAAGGCTAAATATTCATGTCAAATTAAGTCAGATCTATTTATATAGCACTTTTTATATAGCATTGTCTCAAAGCAACTTTACAAGTTTAGATTATCTCCTAATATCTACGTCCAATCCCAAATTGAGCAAGCCTAGGGTGACAGTGGCAAGGAAAAACTCCCTAAACGATTCTAATCTCAATTTACAGCTAATTACACAGATGTCTTCACTAGTGCTGCATCTGGAAGGTTTCTAAATAGTTTGGTCTGCTATCTATGGGAGCTATCTGTGTTTATACTAATGAGGTTATTAAAACAGACTTTTTGAGAGCATTTATGTTTAGTACAGATGCGGGTAACAGATAGTTTCAATAATGTGAGTTCTGGGTGACGGTGCATGGCTACCAGCAGACAGTTGGTTAAGTTTGTCTGTCTGCTGCCTGGCCCCTCTGGATAGTCAGCCCCTAACCAGTCCGGCCATAAGACTATGGGCAATGTTGCAGGAGATGAGAGCAGCACCCTCCCGAGTGGGATGGACACCGTCCCATCCTAAAAGGTCAGGCTTACCCTCAAAGGCTGTCCAATTGTCTATAAAACCCACGTTGCTTTCAGAGCACCACTTGGACAGCCAGCAAAAAAAAAAAAAAAGATATAATTAGTTGTATTCAAAACAGCAAGCACAGATTGTCTTGCTAAATGTTGCTAAAACTCAGTGGTTGATCCATAATTCCCTGTCCGTCTGTAAAACACTTAGGTGTCATATTCAGACCTTTCTTTTCATGTGCTCTTTGGCAACATTACTAAAATTGTCTTTGTTCAACTACGTAATATTGCTAAATTTAGAAATATAGCCTCTTGAGCTGATGCTGAGAAACTGGTTCATGCGTTTATAATCACAAGGTTGGATTCAGTAATGCTGTACTGACTGGATAAAGAATCTCCAGTTAGTTCATATTGCAGCGGCTCAAGCGCTAACTACAAAGTTTGATAATAATAATCCCTTTCTGTTGGTTCTGCAGTTAGAGTCTGCATTGATGAGAAAATACTTTATTGGACTGTGATCAACTGTATTGAAATGTGACCTTGGAGTGCAGCATAAAAGCAATTGAGCAAGTTTTCTGTGGATCATTTTGAGTGTGAATCTACATGAGAATGGGAAAAATGAAGAACTTGAGCAACTTTGATCAACAATCAACAGTGGTAGGCTAGCTGCCAACCTTGTGGGATTTGAGTACAATGTTGATGAAAGTATAACGACAATGATGTGATCGACCAAAAACTGTGGGGGTGATTCCTGCCAATATTCACATGCTCTTGGGCATGAAGATATGCTTGCGGAACATGCACTTGCAGAGTGAGCTTTGTGCATGCTCATGCTGGACCTTCAGATCCAGAATATTCACATGCTCTTGTAGCATGAAGATGAAGACATGCTCATGCTGAATCCAAACATTTGGAATTAAGATATGCTCATGCTGAAGCTTGGCATTCATAATGAAGACAAGCTCTTGCTGAATCCCAACATTCAGAATGAAGACATGCTCATGTTGAACTTTCACATTTCACCAATTCCGAATGCCGAATTCGCTGCATCAGGCTCCGTAGACGGTAAGGGACTGACTATAAATTGCGGACACTATGTAAAAACAGCAGACATTCACACAGATAAGGAACCTGAGACACATCAGATAAACATACAACAAACTTTAGTTTATTAAAATATGGCTTGGTTGAATTGTAATTATTTTTTAATGTAACAAATTACTACTGAGACACAGCCATGTGACTTCCATATCCAAATCACTTATAATAATATATAATGGTAATATATGCTTCACTTCCCCTACAGTTCCAAAAAGTGTTATTTTTTTATCTTTTGCGCACAAGGTAATATAAAATAATTTCCTTATATTATTCATTATAATATAATTTAAATCTCCCACCACTCTTTAGAAAATGTAATGAATAGCCAGTATCAACCTAATTTTACTGAGCTGTGTTTGTATAACACAGACTGAAATAGTCATAATATAGGAACATATATATAAACACAATAAAAGTAGCCTATTTTATTTTTAAAGAAACCTTTTTATTTTGGGTGATACATTGTATTTTTAATAGTAAAAGGTTTGAAGTACTGAGAATTGAAGTACATAGAAAGATTTTATATCATTTTATTTTGCATTATTTTAAATGATTGGTTTCCATCAGACTGAAAAACGTTCCATGGACAGAACATGAGGCTGCTGCTAGGCGTGGGTTTCCGTAACAACAGCAATAAATTGTTATTTTTTACACAAGTTTCCAATGAGTACCATTCTACATATTCATTCCGAATGTGAAGGTTCAGCATATGCATGAACAAGTCTTCATTCTGGATCTGATAGTTCAGCTTGAGCATAAGCAAGACTTCATTCTGAATGTGAAGGTTCAGGAAGCAAATCTTCATGTGAATATTCTGAATCTGAAAGCATGAGCATGCGCAAAGCTTCATTCCGCAACTGCATGTTCCGCAAGCATCATGCCGCAAGACCATGTGAATATTGGCAGGAATCACCCCTCATAACAAACATATAGCAAAAGGGCATCCTGTGTACGTAAACAACACATAAAACTACACGGGTCGAAGGAGGATGTCAAGAATCGTTCTGATCAACAGGCAGTGCACAGTCAAGCTGCAACTGCAGCCAAATACAATGCCGGTGCTCCAGCTAACATGTCCAAGTGCACTCATCATTTCTTAACACGAATGGGCTATGACAGCAGACAACCTGTCCAAGTGCCATTGCTGTCTAAGAGAAAGAGAAAGGCAAGACTTAAAGTCAAGAGAATAGAAGAAAAAGGCAAGAACTAAAAAATACAAAAATTTGATCACTGAGCGGCAGAAAGACATCATGTGGCCAGATGGATCCAGATTTCTGTTTCACCATGTTGATGGGGGGTGGGGGGTGGTTAGAATTTGGAGCAAGCATGAACCCTTCCTTTCAGGTTTCAGCAGTTCTGGCAGGTGGTGTAATGGTGTGTGGAACGATTTCTTGACACACACTCAGACTTCTGATAGCTGTTGATGGACAGTTGGATAGTAGGGCTTTCCTAAGCATTGTGGCCGATCAAGTTCATCCCTTCATGGCACCTTATGGCAGAAGGACACTTTCAGCAGGAAACTGCAATGTCACAAGGGTTGTATAGACATGGATTGGTTTCAGGAACATGGCAGTGAGTTTTCTTTGCTTCCCTGACCTTCCCTAAGTCTCTAGATTCTAATCCTATAGAGCACCTCTGGGGTGTGGTAGAACGAGCTGTTCAGAGCATGTCAGATACCTCCATCTAATCTGTGCCAACTGCAAGAAGCTATCCTGTTTGCATGGGTCAGTATTCCTGCAGAACAATTTCAACACTTAGTTGAATCTATGCCACAGCTACTTGCTGCAGTTATGAAGGCTAAAGGAGGGCCAACACGCTGCTAGATGGCTCACCAAAAACACTTACCTAAACTGGAATACCTGTATCTCCGATCCTAAGGATGGCACTGCAAACAAGAACCGTCATTCATCTTCATCACTGAGTTGTCAGCCTTTGCTGCTGTAAAACTGGTAACTTCCCTTGTGGAAAGGTAGAGTTGAATCAGTGGTAGAAAAGTGTATAAACAATACATGAAATATAAATGTACATGCGGAGTTACATTCTCAAATGCCACGTAAACCATTTCTGTGCAAAAAAGAAGCATTATGTTAGCCATGACCAGAAGCGGCATCGACTTCTCAGGGCTTGGAGGCATCTGAGATGGACCATCACACAGTGGAAACATATTGTGGTCAAACCAATCAGTATTCCAGATCTGTCTTTTAAGAAATGGATGCTCAAGGCCACCAACATAAAGGACCATACAGACTGTTAACAGCAACCAAAAGCCAGGATCTGTCATGATATGGAGTTGGGTCAGTGCACTTGGCAAAGATCATTTACACTTCTTTGATGGCAGCATTAATGCAGAAATGTACACTGAGATTTTAGAGCAACATAAGCTGCCTTCAAGACCACATCTTTTCCAGGGATGTAAATGCATCAACCAGACAATGCAAACATAAGGCAAAGTTAGGACTGAAATATGCAAACCTCTTCCAGTCTTTCATTGAGGACCATTGATCATTTTCACATTTGTTTACAAACTGGAGATCCTCTTTCCATCTATGCTCCTCGAATACTTTTGTGGATGCTTCTTTTGTACCAAATCATGATTATAATCATCTACTGACATTGCCTGTTTGAAATCACAATATTTTGTTTTTTTAAACCTCATTACTGACCCTTAATTGTCCCTGTGCCAACTTTTTGGAATTCTTTGCAGGCCTGAAAGTTTATTAATGAATGTAATGAAGTTAACCAGACGAGACATTTCTTGGGTTTATACTGCCTGCAATGAAATGCAAGTCAAATTAAAGCCAAAACAAATGTAAGGAATATTTTTTTTATTTGCATTTTCCATACTGTCCCAACTTTTTATTTGTGATTGTTGTTGTTCTATAATGACTGTATTAAAGGCTGAGCTGAAGTCCAAGAACAGAATTATTACACATGTTCATGGATGATCGAGGGGTTGAAGGGTAAGTCCCATATTCGCTGCATCATCCACCAACCTGTTGGCACTGTAAACCAACTGCAGGTGGTCTAACAGGGGACTGCTTATCTCTTTTTTTTTGCTTGTTTGGTTTTTGAAGAGTCGGTGCACATCTTCCTCACAAATCCTCAGGGAGTAGTCAATTCAAAACAATCTGTACTCAGAATAAATACACAGGCATTGAGGAGAACATGCCAAATTAGACAGTCAGTAACCAGAGGAAATCCTGGGCACAGGTAGCAGTACAAAGCTTGGCAGAGATTGCTGTGACAGTACTAGGGGATTGTGCTACACCTGTTCTCTCCTCCCGCGATACTCAAATCTTACCTATGTGATGCCCTGCACCGATGCACAGAGGCACACGAGTAACTATATTTGTCTAAGTATTATGGTAGAGTATTAAAATTTAGTTATAGATGGCACTAAAGACATTGTAAATTTACAGTAAATATTGACCACACTGATCCAAACACTGAAGGAACATTGTCGTAATACATACAGTAATAGTGACTTTTATTTATTTATTTTTTTCAACAAAACTATTATGACTATTATTTTAGGCATCATCCTTTTTTAACCAACATTTAGCAAAGATAAAATGCAGTCATATTTTAAACTCCAATCAGTATGACAAAATAAAAGCACTGACACTAATCTGAAATCAGACACTGTCCAGTGGAATCCAACAGCAGTTTATTTATTTGGATCTCTTTCATACAAAATGTAAAATGACATGTATCACAAAAAAAACAAAAACGTGCGTATACCAGAATATGATACAAGCACGCAAGAAATGAAAGTTTCTCCAGGCATTGCTTGCTGTTCCACATCTCATGGTGCTTAGAAAGATCCATCTTTTGGTCTTTGAAATTATTTGGATCCAAAGTAGTCCACGATACCACTGCCCTTCAATCCATCAAAGAAGAAGAAGTTCCTGTGGGGGGCATCTCTCTGGGACAGTGCCTGGTTTCGTATACAGTAACAGCACACATTAGGATCAGTGTGGTATAACTTTTACCACCGTTTCATCAGGTTAGCTTGTTTGACTGAACTCGTTGGGATGTTATTTGTTGTGGTGCATGTTTGTGATGGGTACGGGACAGGATGGACCATGTGTGACTTGCAGCAGGTTTCATCATGTAAGTAGATGGTGAGACATCAGCAGCACTCTAGACACTGATCACACACTCACTCTCACATACAGACACACACACCCCACTCTCTCCTACCTCACCCACATTACACACTAACCTCTCACACACACACCTCACTCACTCACTCACCCAAGCACCTCACCGACCTTACACAGTCGTCACACCTCACTCACATCGCTCACCACTAACCCAAGCACCTCACTTACTCCTTGCCTCGCCTCACTCACACTCTCATTCACCTCACACGCTCTCACTCTCACACACCTCACTCGCTCACTCACCTTACGCACTCACATACCTCACTAACTGACCCAAGCACCTCACTCAAGCACCTCACCCACTTCACACACACACACACACACCTCACAGTCTCACACCTCGTGCTCTCTCTCTCTCTCTCTCTCTCACTCACACACACACACACCCACACACCCTCCTCATTCTCCCACCCAAGCACCTCACCCACTCACACACACACTTACATCCATCCTCCTCACTCACCGACCTCACTCACCTCACTTTGTCTTCTCTAAATGACTCCTACATGTTCCTGTCTCTCAGGACATTCACACAGCAGGCACAAGTGGCCCAAATCTGATCTTTTACATCATATCTGACACAGATCTGTTATTCTGGCAGCTGTGTGATCAGTCCCAAAACATTTCCAATTCCAATCTGGGCCACTTTAATATGTGATCTTGTAATCCAATACCTATCTGATACACAACAATCAGACTTGGTCTGAAAAGCAAGATTGGAATTCAGGCAACTGTTAATTCATTCCAAAGTCATTAATTCAATTTAAAGTCATTCCAACTTGTCATTCCCCATAAATGCGCCCTGAGGAGAAGGGGAAATGAGATCAGTGAGGGATGTTTTCAGTGGCGGGATAACAAAGTAACAGACCTCATAAATATTTGAGCTGAGGTCTCTGTGTCAACAAAGTTAGAAGTCACATGACTGCAGTGTCAATGGAAAATAAAATAACTTAAAAGTGAAGTTTAAAGAAACCCCAAGGATGTAAGCTAAGAACATAAACCAAAAAAGTGGCCGTGGCCGAACAACATGCCCCTTTTAACATTGAGCATGAGCATGCAAGTCAGTTTCGGAGTGTGAACTGTTCAGATGCATGGCAGATAAAGTCGGATTTTGGCCACTTCTGCCTGCTGTGTGAATGTAGCATAATAGGAGGTCAACCAAAGGCATTTCAGCTACACCACAATGCGTATCATGGAGCGTTACCAATTAGCACTTCACCAGTCCTCATGTAAACGACCTCCATCTATATCCACCACTGTCTAAAAAATTCATTGAACGATCTATCCACTGTTTACATTACATGTTACCTTAAAAAAAAGATAACAGTAATTTTACAAACCAGCACCTAACAGGTTTAGATATAATGCCAGATTCCAAGGGGGAGGGCAGCTGCCATGCGTCTCACCAGCCCCTTATCAGAAATGCTACTTTCACAGATCATGAACTTTCATCATATGAAGATTTGTGCTTAGATGTGTGGTGGGTACTGAGTATAAGTATGTATGATTTTTACGATTTATGGCATTACTTCAGTAGTATTACAATATACAAAAGGTATATAAAAATATAATTTTTTCACGTTTTATCGATGTGCCTTGATCAGGCTCTGATGCCTATCTCCAACCCAGGGTGCAAGTATGAGCATGCCCTGTACAAGATGCCAGTCCATTGGAGGGCTATGTTTGAGTCGCCGTTGGATCACAGCGGGACGATTCTCAGACATGTAAAGTCGTGACACCCAACCCAGCCATTGGGCTACCACATTACTACGCTGTGCCACCTGAGCACCATAACACACAAATTGTTGTACAAACTGTCACATGTTTACAAGAGGCACTAAAGTGTAATGATTTAATTAAAAAGAAAAGGAAAACACTACCATTACTTTTTTACATTAATCCTGAGGAACTTCAGCGTTTCCGCTACATACATTATTATTGCTACCTCTGCTTCATTTGAAACCACAAACGGAGAGTGTAAATAAAGTGGAGAGCAACTACGCCGAAGGAAGAGGGAGAAGATGCTGGGGTGGAGATAAAAGAGAAAGGTAGATTAACTTCAGTTAAGTTAGATAGATTTTACAGTTGAAAAGAATATTCGCAATGTAACGCAAAGCCCATCGGAAATGAGGCACGCGCACACCGGTGCTTCCTGACTGAGCACTGTTTAGTTCATAATCGCGTCACATTTTGGCAGTAGGCTACTACATTCAATTAACTACTCATGATAAGTGGTGATGGACCCGGGGGTGGGGGGTGGGGGGGGGGGGGTGTTCTTGTTGACGGTGGCTGCTGAAAGATAACCTAGAGAAAGCACTGCATGTGGCACACTTTTTTCAGGACTATTCACTGTGACCTTGTCTATAATAACACAGACACATCTGCTTTCCTCAGACAGTGCAGTATAAACTTTGCACAATTACAGAAGCAGGTAGGCTTGTACCTTGACAATTTCCTGACCAAGTATTCCTCCCACCACAGCACACACTGGGGCCATCTCAGAGAAGCAGTAGCTGTAAAGACAGACCACAGGTAGTGAGCATAAGCCTTTGACTCAGGTAGCTATAAGAAACACTGCAGGAAATGTTAGTGAAAACCTGACAAAGTTGTCGGGCAGCAGATCCGGAATGACCCCCATGGCCTCGAGGAGATCATCTCTGATATTCAGAAGCAGCTTTGAGTCCTCACTGAAAGTATCTGGCTGAGGGGCACGACCTTTATCTGTGCGGAATTTCAGTAGTACTATGGGACAAGAAAAAAAAAAGAATTAATGAGCAGCAAGTATGGCCACATCATTTGAGTGCTGATATGGGAAAAGAACAAGGAGCATCGCTGTGGTCCAGCACATCAAAGGCAAAATGTATAATCAACTCTTAAAAAGGCATTTATTTATTTATGTCATGTCAACAGTTGAAGTTGTAAATGATAGGAGTACTAGGTGGCAAAAAACACAACTCGCCCAAATAGAAATGTCGGACTGCTGCAAAACTTGGCATGCAACTTGGGCAGATGTGTAAATAATTACAGGTGTGGTCCGATTAGACACTGAGTCTTGCCACAAGATGGTGTAAAAGTGCCTTACAAAAAAGGCTCTCAAGGGCTACTTTTGGGTTATGTACCTCTTGGAGAGAGATTGTTACACATGCCTCTACGATGCACTTGAAGACATTTTGCCCAGTTGACAGACTCTGAGAGGTCACATCATTGGACTGAGAGAAGCCGGATGGTTGTTTGAAGAATTGCCTGCCACCTAGGCTGTTCTGACCTAGCTGTTAGGTGGTGTTGGGAGCAGTGGTTCTGTGAGGGCACGCATACACAGTGAACAAGCTCTGGACAACCCAGACAGACCACCAGTAGAGAGGATTGTTTCACCCATAGACAAACAAGCAGCTCTCTCAGTTTCCGTGTCCACTATCCTGTCATTGTCAGCCAGCCACCATCGCCTTTGTTTGCAAATGTGTCATGAACGAGAAACCTGGACTGCTATGGACTGGGACCGTAATGTCCCAGTTAGTTAAAAATTCCAGGTTCTGTTTATGATCGGACGACTGTTGGGTTCAAGCATGGAGGCCTCGTGGTGAGCGCTTCAATCCTGCCTTTGCTGTGGAGCAACACACTGCCCCAACTGTTGGTGTGATGATCAGGTGTGACGTCGTATATGACAGTCGGTCACTCCTACAAGTGATACAAGGGACACAACAGCTCAGCAATATGCGCAAGACAGGTGTTGCCTCTGATGGCAGGGCACACAGCAAGGGTTTCCCAGGTATGTCTCCACCAGATTGCAGCAATTCCTGGGCCTTTCTGTTCACCAGATTTATTGAGCATTTATTGGACCAGCTGCGACACCAGCTTTGGCAACCTACGAGTGTGTGGAATCTACAGGCCTATCTGTAACATCTGTGGACAAATGTGCCGCATGAACCTGTATGCCTCCATGCCAATTCCAACAACTCCTTCTTGGAGAGGTTTTTTTTGTTTTTGTTTTTTTCACAGTGTGCGCATGCATAAATATGACAGATTTTTACACACGTCCTAAAAGTAGATAAAGAGGACTCAAAGAAATGAGACCGAAATATTATACTTGGTCATTTATTTATTGAGAAAAATGGATTCCAATGTTACATATCTATGAGTGGCAAAATATATACACCTCTCGAAGTGGCAGTAAATTTAAAGGTGAAATCAGAATCAGATGTTTTCAATCAACAGAATGACAATAAGACGTGAGTGGGAAAACGTTTGTATTTAAAGAAAAGGGGACTATCATAGTCTGTTCATCACAACACGTTTGTGGAAGCGTGTCATGGTATGAACAAATGAGCATTATGAGCCCCCACCCCAAAAAGAGCTGTTGTTGCTCATTAGGCTGAAAATGTTACAAAATGATTTCTAAAGAGTTTCTCAGACAGATTGTTTAGCAATTTCAGAAAAATTAAGCAACTTGTAAATTAGTTACTTGGTCAACCAAAAAAGATCACCGGAAAAGCAAGTCATGAAATAGTCTGCAAAGTCACAAAAGAAGCCAGGGTAACTTCCAAGCAACTAAAGGCTTCTCTCACATTGGCTCTCATGAGTCAAACATCAGGAGAACACTGAACATCAATGCAAGAAGAAAGCCATTGCTCTCCAAAAAGAACATTGCTGCCCATCACAGGGCAATCCAAAAGTCTATTAGAAAAAGTATTTGTGTACGGATAAAAACAAAATAGAACTTTCTGGTTTAAGTGAGAAGCTGTATATCTGGACAAAGTAAACACTGCATTTCAGCATAGAATCCTTATCCCATCTGTGAAACATGGTGGTGTTAGTATCACCATTTAGGCCTGTATTGCTGCATCATGCTCGCCATCACTGACAGAACAATTATACAAATAAATTCTAAAAGAAAATATCAGGACATCTGTCCATGAACTGAACTAATCATGCAGCAAGACAAAAGCCCTAATCACACAAGTCATTCTACCAAAAAAACTATTAAAGAAGATTAAAGTTAATGTTTTGGAATTGCCAAGTCAAAGTCCTGACATTAATCCAATAGAAATGTTGTGAAAGAAACTCATGTAAAGAAATCCAGCATCATCCCAGAGTTGAAGCTGGTCTGTATGGAGCAATGGGCTACAATACCAGCTAGCTGATGTGCAGGACTGATAAACAGTTACCAGAAATGATTAGTTGTAGTTATGGCTAAACAAGGAGCTCATAACGGATACTGTATGCTAAGATTTGCATACTTTTGCCACTCACTGATATGTAATATTGAATTATTTTTCTCATTAAATAAATGACAATGTATAATATATGAATAATTTTCTCATTGTTTAATTGGGTTAATTTGATCAAATTTTACAACTTGTCTGAAATATGATGATGATTTAGGTCATATAAAAAAAATAAAGACAATTCTGAGTTTACAAATTTTCAAGCACCGCTGTATGTGCGTGTTGGGTGAGGGATGGACTGGTGGCTCATTGGGAGTCCTACGACCAATAAATAATTTACTACTAATGCAAAAAACGTATTTCAAGAAAAATTAAAGACCAGGTTCCTGGTCAACGTATATTCCATTTGAAGGAATTTTAAATAACCTTTTGAAATAATCTAATATACTCTTATCATATTAGTATTTACATATTTTAAAGTTTAAAAAAAGTACAAAGAATAGTCAGTTAACCCATACTTATCCATGTGCTTTAGTAATCAAGTGTAAGAAAAAAGACACTTTATTGAAGATTTACAACAAAATACAACCATTAGTGAGCACTCATTTTAACCAAGTAATAGTTGCAAAATTGAAATATTTCATGAACAATAAACAGAAAAGCTTAACTTATATATAACTTGTAATGTTTTCGTCACCTATGCTTGATTACTGCAGCCTTTGCATCACAACTCAAACTAATCTGACCTAAGTTTAAAACGCTCTACTCCTCAGCCATAGCTTGTAATCTGCCTTACTTGTTATTTATTTGTAATAAAAGCACCTAACAAATCATGTGAATCTAATTTGGAAATGAGAGGAAAACTACAGTGGTACTTGAAAGTTTGTGAACCCTTTAGAATTTTCTATATTTCTGCATAAATATGACCTAAAAACAACATCAGATTTTCACACTGAGATTTTAACCCAATCTGTGATCTGTACAAAATGCAAAGCTTCTTTTTAAAGCAAAGGTGCTATTACAACATACTAATTACAGAGATTTCATGTGATAACCTAACAGTATCCCAGATAAAAGCTGATGTGTGCCCAACAAGGTTTGAGGTTAATACAAGTCATCTTCTTGCCCATGAGTATTCATTTAACACCTAACAAAAATTTCAATGTCTATAAATATACACAACTAGGCTTTATGGTCCACACTACATTGTCACTAAAATCAGTGACAATGTCTGTCTCACTAACCCCAGCAGTGAGCTGACGCAACCTCAGATAAATCACTGAGATAACAGAAAGGAAATGGTTCTTCCTCAAAAGCAGCTCAGGCGTTACATGCCATTTATAAGCACTCTAAAGTAGTCTGTAACCTTTAAATGCTTCAACACACAAATAGGACCTGTTTTTGTTTCCATTAGTATATTACTATATGTGAAGCACTAAAGCATGTGAAACATATTTTTGATCAGTGCCTATTTTAAGAAAGGTGGAGGCTGCATGTTTTCAGTTTGAAAGACACTACACATGACTGGCCATGGACAACCTGTGATGAAAAATGAGCTGTTGAACATGAGCAGGACAGATGAGTTTATATAAAAAGATACAGAGGACTCACAGCTTGTTAAATGAAACATGTGCCACAAACAGACATTAAGGCATCTATTGATGTTTTCTATAATTAAACAAGACAGTGAACAATGAGATGCATAGAAGCCTTTGCTAACTTAATTGTCTATGCCAGGGGTCTTTAACATTGTGTGCCAGAGTAGTTACAGTAGTTTTATTTTCATTTTATTGTAGCTCTATGGGTGCCTGGTACCTTGCAGTAAGAAGTAGTCTGGTGGAGTGCGCTTCAGACTGCGCTTGGCCTCATCACTTGTCCAGTCAACCTCCAAAGCTTCTTTGAGAGTGCAGAAACTGGCCAACTTTACAAAAAAAGAGAAGAAGGAAGTGTAATTGGGTTGATGTTTGGTGTTATTGAATCAGACACTAACCTAAATCTAAGCTGTTAAATTGAATATTATAACGCCTGCTGTTGTATATGCAAATAAAAGAATACAACATATTAATAGAGAAATAAATGACCAATTAACAAGATACCAAAAGCAGGTATAAATCACAAGCTTGGGAGTGGCCCTAAATAACAAATGTACTATTGTATTATTATGTGAGAAAAGCACCCCACCAGTTTTTTATTTTATACACTATAGAGGTGGGAAGGACGCATGTGAGCACTGGTGTTTCGAAAACAAATTACATGCTCCAGTGGTGCAGTACTGCAAATATCTGACAAAATAATAGAAACACTACATTTCACTGTACTATATGTACATTGGTGCTTGAAAGTTTGTGAACCCATTAGAATTTTCTATATTTCTGCATAAATATGACCTAAATCATCATCAGATTTTCAGACAAGTCCTAAATGTAGATAAAGAGAACCCAGTTAAACAAATAAGACAAAAATATTATACTTGGTCATTTATTTATTTATTGAGGAAAACTATCCAATATAACATAGTCAGTGGCAAAAGCATGTGAACCTTTGCTGGGGGTCGTTTGTGACTTCGCCAACTATCGCACACCTTGCTCTTGGAGTGATATTTGTTGGTCGACCACTCCTGGGGAGGGTAACAGTGGTCTTGAATTTCCTCCATTTGTACACAATCTGTCTGACTGTGGATTGGTGGAGTCCAAACTCTTTAGAGATGGTTTTGTAACCTTTTCCAGCCTAATCAACAACTCTTTTTCGAAGGCCCTCAGAAATCTCCTTTATTCGTGCCATGATATACTTCCACAAACGAGTTGTGAAGAGCAGACTTTGATAGATTCCTGTTCTTTAAATAAAACAGGGTGCCCACTCTCACCTGATTGTCATCCCATTGATTGAAAACACCTGACTCTAATTTCACCTTAAAATGATCTGCTAATCCTAGAGGTTCACATACTTTTGCCACTCACTAATATGTAATATTGGCTCATTTTCCTCAATAAATAAATGACCAAGTACAATATTTTTGTCTCATTTATTTAACTGGGTTCTCTGTATCTTGTGTGAAAATCTGATGTTGTTTTAGGTCATACTTATGAAAAAATGCAGAAAATCCTGAAGGGTTCACAAACTTTCAAGCTCCACTGTACATATGTGATCGGGTAATCACATACTTTTGTGACTTTTTTGGTTTAATTTTGGGCACGCTGACAGACAGCCCTCTCGTATGTACACCTTATAATAAATGCACTCATTATGCAATGCACTGATTTTTGGCTTTTCACGCTACAGGTATAAGACGGGCTTGTACTGCACAGTATGGTTGTACTTACTATGAGGCTTTTTTTGTTTTGTTTTGGGTGCGCTGACCCACAGCCCTCTCATAAGCCTTATAATTAATGTACTGATTATGTGACGCACTGATTTTCTGATTCTCGTACTGTTAGTATAAGACGGGTTCGCACGGGCATCTGACTTCATATAAGAAGATTTTTCAGAGGCAGCTGACGCTATGTTGCATGCTCGGCCACGATTAGCGATCACACTATATGCTCAAGTCCAATGAACAGTGCTCGAGCCCACCTCTTCAAGCGTGCCCGAGCGTGGTTCAGCGTATTGCACCCCAGCATGATTTGCAGCGATAACACTAGTCAAATCAACCATGCTTTGGGGGTCAATCGCGCCCGAGCACGGGACAGATTGCCTAGTGTGAGTACTGCCTAAGATGGGGATTCATCTTTACTGCTGCAACATTGGCCCCATCATGTGGCCCTCCTTCCTCACGTCGGCATGCAGGAAATAAAGTCGACAAGTGGCACTGAGCATTACCAAATTGAGGAGAAACTAAAAGAAAAAAAAATATTTTGAAAATGTGAAACAAATAACTGGGCGACATGGTGGCTAGGTGGGTAGCACCATTGCCTCACAGCAAGAAGATCCTGGGTTTGATCCCAGGTGTAGCGGTCTGGGTTCTTTCTGCGTGAAGTCTGCATGTCCTCCCTGTGGCCACGTGGGTTTAATCTGGGTACTCTGGTTTCCTCCCACAGTCGAAAGACATGCGTGTTAGATTATCTGGTGTCTCTAAAGTGCCCCTAGTGTTTGTATGAGTGTATGTGCCCCTTTGATGGATGGGCACCCTGTCTAGGGTTGTTCCTGCCTTGCACACTATGCTGCCAGTGTGACCCTCCACGACCCTGTCTAGGATCAAGTGGATAAGAAAGTGAATGAATGAATGTGACTGTAATGCATAACTGCCTTTTGTAACTCATTTAACATGTCAGTATAAATAAAAACTATTTTGAGTAAGATTGGGTGGCTCAGCTCACAGCTCACACCCGTGCTCCCTGTTTTCCAGGCATAGGTGCTAGAGCTGCTGCAACCCAGAGCAGAAAGAACCCCAAAACATGAAAGGCAAAAAAAACCAAAAAAAACCCCCACCAAACACAAAAAACATCATATGCTAGTTCAGCTTGTAATTATATCACCATCATGAAAAATACTAACTGGAGTTCAAGTAACATGAAGGTAATATTTCTCAAGAGAATTACACAGTGAACATAAATTTTATTCAGATATTACCATACAAAATCCCAGGATTAAACAACATAACTCTAAGCCTCTTTAAACAACTACAGCCCACCTTTTTCACCATGGTTGATTCGTTGGGATCAACTTTAGATTTCTTGACTTCAGGTCCATCATTAGCCTGGTCTGACGTTTTCACCAATTTCGGTTTCTCTCTGAAGCAAACATGGACACCTTAATACCACTAAAAATATTGTTAGATACAAAAGAAGTGAAAGTCCCTTACTCCACATAATGATGCTCTGCACCCAGATCAGAAAACATGTATCCATGGTAACCATAGACATCTCCACAGAAGACCTTAATGTTTCTGGTGGCACAAAGCTGATCCACACGTACCATGAGGTCTTTGGAGCATCCAGTCAGGCACACCTGGGAAAATGTGAGAAAAAGTGAGGAAAAAAGTGACAACTGATAAGATAAAAAAACAAAACAAAAAAAACCCACATATATTCTCTGTGTTTCTGTACCTTTTCATATGGAATATATCTTGAGGCATACTCAGTAACCCAGGTGAGAAAATCCCAGAAGTTGAATCAGTTCATCTGGACATATGGTTTTGTGGGAGATGCGTTTTGTCACTCATCTAAGTGACTTCGTCAGTCTCAGCTAGTTGGTTCCAACTAGTTATGCAAATGTGCTGTATGTAAGATTGGGGATTTTTTCCAACTAGCTGAGACTGAAGAAGTCACATAGATGAGTGATGAAACACATCTCCAACCAATCTTATGTCCAGATGATACAGAATATACATTGCCTTTCCAAAAAAAAGGTTGCCACCTGGATTTAACTAAGCAAATAGGTAAGAGCCTCCCATCGGATAATTACTGCATTGGTGATTTTTTTCAACTGCCAACAAGTATTTAACCCTAACTGATGCAGGGAGTATCTTCTCATTTGTTAAACAACCATGTTGAAAGACACATCCTGTGGTCATGGAAAAGATGTTAATCTGTTTCAGAAGGGTCAAATATTGGCATGCATCAAGCAGCAAAAACATCCAAGGAGATTGCTGAAACTATTAAGTCAAGTCAGATCTATTTATATAGCGCTTTTTACAATGGAGCATTGTCTCAAAGCAACTTTACAAGTTTAAATTATCTCCTAATAACTACGTCCATTCCCAAATTGAGCAAGCCTAGGGCGAAAGTGGCAAGGAAAAACTCCCCGAGTGTTATAGCACTGACGCCTGAGGCACGCCATACTTCACTTTTGAGGGCTTAGACCTTAGATTATTTATATGAACAAACTGGTACCGGACAGTTAAGTAGGATTTAAAATCAGGCTAAGAACTGTCCAGCACATTATTAAAAAGTGGAAGGACAGTGGGGAAAGCTCATCTTCCAGGAAAGAATGTGGTCGGAAAAAATCTTGAATGATCGTGATCGGTGATCACGTAAATGTTTGGTGAAATCAAATTGTTGAAGAACAACAGCAGAACTCAGGGATATGTTTAATAGTCAAAGTAAGAGCATTTACACACTCACGATTTGAAGGGAACTCAAGGGATTGGGACTTAACAGCTGTGTTGCCTTAAGAAAACCAGTTGTCAGTGAGGCTAACCGGCAAAAACGACTTCAATTTGCTAGGGAGCATAGAGAAGCAATGAAAGAAGGTCATGTGGTCTGATGAGTCAAGGTAAGAGGAGAGGCAACTGAAGTGATGCACCAATCATAGTGCCCACATGATGCCTACCGTACAAGCCTGTGGATGCAGTGCTTTGATCTGGGGTTTCTGCAGTTGGTCAGGTCTAGATTCAGCAATGTTATGTGCCCAAAGAATGAGGTCAGCTGACTACCTGCATATACTGAACCACCAGGTTATGCCATCATTGGATTTTTTCTTCCCTGATAGCACGGACATATTCCAAGATCACAATGCCAGGATTTACCAAGCTCAAATAGTGAAAGAGTGGTTCAGGGAGCATGAGACATCATTTTCACCAGAGTCATTTTTGCCAACAGAGAGTCCAGACCTGAACCCCATTGAGAATCTTTGCGATGCTACAGCGATTGCATACCATAATCAAAGCTAAAAGCGGTCTAACAAAATACTAGTGTGAGAGACCCTTTTTTGGCAAAGCAGTGTATTTGTTTAATTTTTCTAGTTGTATCCTGTGTATCTTTCTTGTATTTATAAGTTGCAAGAAGTGTGATCACAACCAGATTTAAGAGCTGATTCTTGGTTTGCTCTATTTCTGGCAGTATATTTGTTTAAATCATTTGGAACCTTGTTTCTTTCCCAAACGTTTAATTAAACTACTCACAGTTATCTCTTTAGTAGCTCTAAAGTGTTTTATTGCTAAACTGCTCACCCCATACCCTGCACCCAAAAAGATATCGCACAGAGCACAGTTTTACCCAGACTTCATGAGAGCACCTTGCAACTCCAATCCCTCGTTGACCGAGGATGCTGTGCCACCAAAACTGCTGCCTGCTAGACAACATGAGAACCCTCAATATTATGCCTTCAGAACCCTTTTTATTATATTCTCCATTTTAATTATCAAATTTAGCATCTGTGAATTTAAACTATTATTTAATTTATCATTTAAGTAATTTAATTAAAATCTTACATACAGTATAACATCTAGGTTGCCCAATCTAATCTTGGTCCTAAAAAGGTTTATTCCACATCACATTCCACATCACATTTAGGGAGTTTTTCTCCTGCCACTGTCATCTTGAGTTTGCTCAAATTGGGCTTTTCCAGATATTTCTAAAGCTGCTTTGAGACTAATACTCTATTGTAAAAAGCACCTATAAAGAAATCTTACTTTGAATTGGCCCCATCTCTGGTATCTGCAAGTTTATGCATATATTAGGTAGTCAGCTAATACCAAGAGGCTTTTTCTGCCAAATTATTTTACAAGGGATGTTCATGAAAAGTACAATGGCTTAACATGACTAATTAAGCATGGGCTAGCCCTCGGGTAGCAACTGACACTTGTTAACAACTGACTGAACTGTGATGTAATGGGAAAAAAAAAAAAAGTCTTTTGTAATCAGGTGGAAATTTTCCAGTGAAAAACTACTAACACATTGTATTTTGTGAATCAAATTAATATAATTTCACTTACAATGAGCATTAGGAATCATAGATTTAATGTTAATAAGTAACAATGATGAATTCTCCAATTTGAATGAATCCTGACCACAGGGCTGGACCCATCTTATCCAAGAGACCAACCCTTGCACCCTTCCATTCTGTACTGATGATAAGACATTGAGTACCCACTGCTTCAATGTTTGGATATCAGTACACAGAGCCACGCTGAGGACACTTTGTGGCTCCCCTAAGAGCACAGTAATAAACTGTCTTTATCAGCTCGTACCGAAGGTTGTTTACAGCAACACAACTGACGTCCATCTCTAGTTAACTTTTGTGCAGGACTCATTAAATGATAAGCAATGTACACCAAGAATGTTGCAAGGATTCCAAAACACAGCAACAATATCACATAACTAAGAACTGAAAACTAAAAACAATTTTCAGAATAGGAATAAATCACCAAGCACAGTCCAATTACAAAGCCTAAATAAGTTTTTTTTCCTGCAACAAATAAAAACTGTGGTTGGATACTTTTAAACCAAGCAATTCCTCTTCATAGAAGTGGCCACCAGGTGTATGTCTCTAAACACAATCATGTCAAGTCAAATTTATTTATAATAGCACTTTTTTAAAAGAGAGCGTTGTCTTAAAGCAGCTCTAAAAAATATCATGGCCTACAGCCCTAACTGAGCAAGCTTAATGACAAGAAAAGTCCCTATATGGAATAAAACTTGTGAGGACCAAGACTAAAAAAAAGGGACCCATCCTTCTTGTGCGGCCTAGATGATATACAGCGGTGCTTGAAAGTTTGTGAACCCTTTAGAATTTTCTATATTTCTGCATAATCAGACATAAAACATCATCAGATTTTCACACAAGTCCTAAAAGTAGATAACCCAGTTAAACAAATGAGACAAAAATATGATACTTAGGTCATTTGATCTAATAGGTCAGAAAATGATCCAATGTTACATATCAGTGAGTGGCAAAAGTATGTGAACCTTTGCTTTCAGTATCTGGTGTGACCCCCTTGTGCAGCAATAACTGCATGTAAACGTTTCCTGTAACTGTTGATCAGTCCTGCACACCAGCTTGGAGGAATTTTAGCTCACTTCTCAGTACAGAACAGCTTCAACGCTGGGATGTTAAACCAAAAAGTTCCATTTTTGTCTCATCCGTCAACAAAACATTCTTCCTTCTGTCTTGTCCACGTGATCTTTAGCAAACTGCAGACGAGCAGCAATGTTCTTTTTGGAGAGCAGTGGCTTTCTCCTTGCAACCCTGCCATGCACACCATTGTTGTTCAGTGTTCTTCTGATGGTGGAGTCATGAACATTAACATTAGCCAATGTGAGAGACTTTAGAACTTGTGTGAAAATCTGATGATGTTTATGGCCATATTTATGCAGAAATATAGAAAATTCTAAAGGGTTTACAAACTTTAAAGCACCACGGTATGCAAGAATTAAACTAAGTTATCTAAATACGTTTGCAATGGAATTTTGTTTTGCTTCATGCAACTTGAGTTTGTACATCTCTTTTGATGTGTGCGATGTGTTTTATTGTGAAAACTCATAACACGATAACAATAAACATACAAGGCCAATTTAAAGCAGGCAAATTAACAGTGAGTGCATGGTTAACACAGGGAGGACATCAACACGTGTACACCAGAAAGGCAGAATCAAACTGGGGATCTCTGGAGCTGTGAGGTGACCGCGCTAACTACTTGTGCCACCATGCTGCCCTTTTAATAGAGGTAACAGTATACACAATTTAACTTAAGTAAAACCCCAATTCCTCAGACTCTGTAATAAAATGTGAAAACACAAATGAAGTGAATACATAAGTGACCTAGCATTCCATTTCCTTGTTCACCAACAGAACAAACAAGATCAGCATGGGCCTTCAGTACAGACTGTCAATCACTGGCAGACCGCTGAATATAGAGAGAGCTATATCAAAACACACTCCCTCGTGTGAAGACAAGCCATCCTCTTCAGGCATACATTCTGTTGAAATATCAGTTAAAACAGACAAGAGTGGCTGTATCAGTGCTGAATCCCCTCCTCACACCAGCCCTCTTCCCCTCCCTCTAAACTCTCACTAGTACTCCCAGTGGGAGATTTCCAATGGCTCACAAACAGACTGGCTAGGAGGCAAATAGTCCAAGTTTTGAAGGTTCACTGAGTGCTGACAGATTTGTTCATAAACAAGAATGGGCCTGGGTCCAGTTTCAGACCAAAGCAACGTTAGTATTTTAAGGAATGGTCATCTTTTAATGACAAGTGAAAACAATAGTGAAGCCTCTTCGGCTGTGACCAACACCAAATGAACAGCAAACATACACCATCTACTGGTCATAAGGAGAACAGGAACAATAAAACAAAAAGAATCAAACAACACACATTCACTCCTTCAAAAAAGAGAAGTCTGTACAAGCATGGACAGCCAGTAAAAATAAGATGTACACATATACCCTCACTATGCCTTTGTACATATAATTTTTGGTTGACTTTTGGTTAGTCCTTATAGGCAACTAATGATGATTTACAACAGAAGTACTCTGTTAAGCAGGGTTGCAATGATCCCCTACACAATTACTGTTGAAAGATGCATTTATGACCCATTTTTTTAGTTTTCACCGCAGAGCCAGAAAGATTTTTTGTAGATGTAAAATGTAGAGTTGGAACCACGGTAATCATGTTTAGAGCTGATGATGTCATGTATCCTAAACAAGGTTCCCATGGCCTTTGGAGGGAAAAAAAAAAAACAGTCCGACAACATCAACCCAGGACCCCTCCACTATATTAGTGGGGCTCAAAAAAGCATTAGTCAGGTTCACTGAATTGTGCAAGTTCTCTGTCTTGGAAAAGATGAGAGAGGTCTGTAATTTTCAATCACAGGTACACTTTTAACTATGAGAAGACAAAATGAGAAAATAAAATCAGAAGACAATCACAATTGTTTTTTGCGGATTTTTTAAAGAATTAAAAATTGTTAAATTAATGGTGGAAAAATAAGCATTTGGGTTTCAATAAAATTTGGTTCAACTCCAATACTTTTGTAACATAAAAAAACCTTTGTTGGCAATGAACAGAGGTCAAACGTTTCCTGTAAAGGTCATCACCAGGTTTGCACACACTGTAGCTGGTATTTTGGCCCATTTTCCTCCATGCAGATATCCTCTAAAGCAGGTGATGTTTTGGGGCAACACAGACTTTCAACTCCCTCCTCAAATTTTCTATGGGGCTGAGGTCTTGGAGACTGGCTAGGGCCACTCCAGGATCTTGAAATGCTTTTTACGTAGCCACTCCTTCGTTGCCCGAGTGTTGTGTGTTGGGATCATTGTCATGCTGGAAAGACCCAGCCACGCTCCACCTTCAATGCTCTCACTGATGGAAGGAGGTTTTGGCTTAAAATCTCTCACGATACATGGCCCCGTTCATTTCTTCCCTTAACATGGATCAGTCGTCCTGTTCCCCCATACATGCAGAAAAAACATCCCAAAGCATGATGTTTCCACCCCCATGCTTCCACAGTAGTTATGGGCGCAAACTCAGAATTTCTTCTTCCTCCAAAACACGCAAGCCAAGTTTGAGTTTTTACCAAAAAAAAGTTCTGTTCTTGTTTTTGGTTTTCATCTTACCACAATGATATTCTCCCAATCCTCTTCTGGATCATCCATATGCCCTCTGGCAAACTTCAGACGAAACCTGGGACATGTACTGGCTTAAGGCAGTGGGGGGGCACGGCCTGGCACTCTCTTGGCAGTGTGTGTTACTGATGGTAGGCCTTTGTTACTTTTGGTCCCCAGCTCTCTGCAGGTCATCATTGAGGCATACTCAGTAACCCAGGGGGGGAAAATCCCAGAAGTGAAATCAGTTCATCTGGACATTTTATGGTTTTTGGGGGAGATACGTTTTGTCACTCATCTAAGTGACTTCTTCCAGTCTCAGCTAGTTGGTTCCAAAACTAGTTATGCAAATGTGCGTATGTAATGTTTAAGATTTTGGGAATTTTTTCCAACTAGCTAAAGACTGAAGAACTGGGACTGTTAGCCTAGTGGGTAAGGTAATGGACTATGGACCAAAAAAGGTCCCCGGTTTTTCAAATCCCACCCCTCTGCCAAGCTGTCACTGTTTGGGTCCTTGAGCAAGGCCCTTAACCCACAATTGCTTGGATTGTAAGACTGTAGGCAATTGTAAGTCGCTCTGGAATAAGGGCCTTTTTCTGCTAAATGCTTGTAAATGTAAATGTTAAGAAGTCACAATAGATGAGTGATTTTGAAACGCATCTCCAACCAATCTTTATGTCCAGATGAACTGATTCAATTTCTAGGGACATACAGAATATACATCGCCTTTCCAAAAAAAAAGGTCACCCACCTGGATTTAACTAAGCCAAATAGGTTAAGTAAGCCTCCCCATCGGATAACACCATTGTGTAACAATTTTCAAAACATTTTTTTGTTCTCCCAGTTGTTAATTTTAAGTGTGTTTTCCTGATTGTTTGTACCCTAAATGAATAGAAAAAAAAAGGTTATTATTCCCTGTAAAACTTTGCTTTTTTTTGTGGTCAGCACAATGATATTTTGAAATTTAATCTATTTTAAGGATATTCGCCATATTTCAAGATACTTAAGAAGCTTCTGGAATTGTGAGAACTATCAAGAAGTTTCTAGAACTGTCCAGAATTATCTAGAACTTTTCTGGGACTGTTGTACAGAATTGTAGGTAGCTGTATAAACTACAGTTATATAGGGCCACTATAGCCCTTTTCCTGAGAGACGGAGAGACATGATCTAAATTGATTGTGATTGCATAGTCAAAGTGGGCAAAACAGCCATCACAGACAAAGGGGAATTGGACCTAGACAGACAGGTGTTGAATTCATTCTCTCTATTCAGATTCTGATAACGGACAGTATTCACACTTCACCTCCACACCCATTACAGGAGGAGCTTAGGAAGGGACCACTACTTTCAAAAGTATATTATTGTGTGTTACTCTTGCTACCGGGTGATCAGTCTGTGCAGTTCTGCTTGAATCCTTAGTACTCTTGTACTTCTTGTAACTTTGATACTGCATGGAATAAAGATTGCCCATTTTTATCGAGTTTGGGAGAGGACATCCTTTTTCCTTACAGTACACAGCCAAAAAAAACTTAGTCAATTTAGATGGCATCAAAGAGGTTGCATAACATCAAGCAGATGCAGTTTTGCTAGTATGGGGCCATTTTATAAAGAAAAGAGCGAAAAAGTACTCTGTGGAAGCATCTGCTAAGATGTGTGAGGCCTACAAAGCATACTTTGGCATGCCTGTTGGTGACCTGTTTCTATAATAAAAATTCATAATTTTCGTTGCCGTGGTCACAAAAGCGAAGTTTATGATGAATGTAAGCAATTTTTAATTTGTTTTAGACATAAGCAATTGGAATATAACATTAAAAAGTTGGGAACAAAACTTGTGTTACATAGTGTAATTACTGCCAACGAGTATTTAACCCTAACTGATGCAAGGAGTAGCTTCTCATTTGTTAAACAACCATGTTGAAAGACACATCCTGTGGTCATGGAAAAGATGTTAATTTGTTTCAGAAGGGTCAAATTATTGGCATGCATCAAGCAGCAAAAACATCTAAGGAGATTGCTGAAACTATTAAAATCAGGTTAAGAACTGTCCAGCGCATTATTAAAAAGTGGAAGGACAGTGGGGAAAGCTCATCTTCCAGGAAAAAATGTGGTCGGAAAAAAATCTTGAATGATCGTGATCGGCGATCACGTAAACGTTTGGTGAAATCAAATTTCCCTCTGCAGGTCATTCATCAGGTCCCTCCGTGTAGTTCTGGGATTTTTGCTCACCGTTCTCATGATTATTTTGACCCCACTGGATGAGATCTTGCGTGGAGCCCCAGATTGAGGGAGATTATCAATGGTCTTGTATGTCTTACAGTTGTTCCCACAGTTGATTTATTCACACCAACCTGCTTCCCTATTGTAGATTCACTCTTCCCAGCCTGCTGCAGGTCTACAATTTTCTTCCTGGTGTCCTTCGACAGCTCTTTGGTCTTGGCCATGGTTGAGTTTGGAGACAGACTGTTTGAGGCTGTGGACAAGTGTCTTTTATACAGATAACGAGGTCAAACAGGTGCCATTAATACAGGTAACAAGTGGAGGACAGAAGAGCTTCTTAAAAAAGAAGTTACAGGTCTGTGAGAGCCAGAAATCTTGCTTGTTTGTGGGTGACCAATTACTTATTTTCCACCATGATTTGTAATTAAATTCTTTAAAAATCCTACAGTGTGATTTCCTGGATTTTTTTTCTTATTTTGTCTGTCATAGTTGAAGTGTACCTATGATGAAAATTACAGACCTCTCTCATCTTTTTAACCCTATTTGAGTGCTTCTTTCATCTTACCATTAAAACATGGTTCCACTCAAAATCTCATTTGTGTTTAGCAAGTTCCAGACTTGTACATTTGTAGTTAGATGACAGGAAAGGCTTTTTCCTGAGAAGACTTCCAAATAGTCTGTTGGTATGGAGGTAGCATCTGATGATAGTTTTGGAGACTTGGTGACCACAAGATAAAACGTCTCAGTTTTATCTCTGTTAAGTACACACTTAACAGAACCCCAGTCCATCACAGGGCTCAGCAGGGGTTGTTTCTGCAGCACCGCAGTGTGACCCGGTAACCTTGATTGGGTGATGCCTGACCTGGTTGAAAGATGCCGAAGGGACTGACACACAAGTCAGTGCGGTGGAGGGATAGCAAATTGCCACTGCACCATCCGAGTGGTGACACCGTAACATGTACTTTATAAAAATGAATGAGAGTTTGAAGATCTGGAACTTTATAAGCTTGATTAGGAAGTAAAACGTGGACATGCATAAGGATTACAAAAGCAATTACCACCAATTTAGAAGCTTGTTTGCCTGTGAATTCCATGACCTGCCAAATGTGTAATTTTCACTAAATCATTTCACTTCAGTAATTGCGTAATCCTTTCCTGTGTACAGCTGATATTATTTTAATAAAGCTTTTATTGTTAGGTGCAGCTTCTGAAGCTTTAAGCACAACACCAGTAGCATCTCAACCATCTCTTAACTCTGCTTTGCGTTCATTTATTTATTTAGGGTTTTTAAAGCCATGTTTAACCTGTACAATTTCATGGCAGGATAGGTTTAGTCCTTCCTGACTTTCCTCTATCGTTTGACTTTTCCTTTTACGTTTAAAGTTCTTAAGTTTTATTTGCAAATGATTCTTGTAGCTTTGTCTTTACTGAAAATGTCTTTCATGGTTTGAAATACTGATAGCTGTTTCCTTTCTTTTTGGTATTTTGTGCATTCAGTCAGGATGTTTTTTTATTGTTATAGGTACCTTCCATGTCAAACATTAGGGTGTTTCCTGTCTTTTAATTAAGTAAGATACGAGTTGGTATGGAGACTTATTCTGCTCTTCTTTTGAGATTTGTTTTTAGGCAGGTGTTTAAGTTGGGCCAAATGTTGTGCAGTGGCCTTTCTTGCTGCCAAGTTTTCTGTGTGTACATTGCAATACTATTTCTGATGTCTGTGTGTGGTATTCTATAATCTGTGGTCAGGATCCGTGTTCTTTTCCTAGCTCGTTGGTCACCTTTTTCCATTTCACTTATTATTGCGACATTTATAGCAATTCTAGTGCCATATTAAGAGTGTAAGTCTCAGCTGGGAATACTGAACAGGGTGGTGGTAATTTTCTTGTGTGACTCTCAGTAGTCCGTTGTTGTTCCTGATGCTTGATTTGCAGTTTTTGAGCCACCTGTGTACATAAAGGTGTAGTTTGAGAATCTCTCTCTAGTGTGAGGAAGGACTGTTGGTGTGCGATAGGATGTGTGGAGGCTCTTTTGCTCTGGCTCATGTCTAAGAGGAGCTTTAGTTTTGTTAGATTCCACGGGGTACAGAGTTGTAGGGTGTTTGGGCTGTTTGGTTTAGGTTTAGTCTTAGTTCTTTTAGGTGAGGTTTGATTCTAAGACTGGGCGGTTGGATATGTCTTGTTTTTGGATATGTAGTTTTACTGTTTGAGTTACAGCAATAATAACTCTAACAATTTTTAAGCGTTGCCTTTTCAGTGAATGACCAGATTAGGCACCTATACTTATGGGTTATGTCCCAAATGATCCCCTAATCACTTTTCCCTATAGTTTGCATACCACAGTAATATAGAACATTATTAAAACCAGCCGCTAGATTGCTCAGGCAGGATAATTTTTATTGCCGGTCCCCCAGCCCGGAATAAATGGTGAGGGTTGCGTCAGGAAGGCATCCGGTGGTAAAACATTTGCCAAATAAAGTATGCGAGTTTCATAATAATTTCACCATACCGGATCGGGTCGCGGCCCGGGTTAACAACGACCGCCACTGGTTACTGGTAGCAAAAACAGGGTACCAGCGGAAATTGGACTACTGTTTGCCGAATGACGAAGAGGAGGAGGAAGCGTGTGAGGGAGACCGAGAGAATCAGGAGGGGCCAGAATATAGCACTGAGGTAGCAACCCTAAATGTAGGGACGATGACAAGGAAAAGGTAGAGAGCTGGCTGATTAATGATGCAGAGGAGAAAGGTCGATGTTTTGTGTGTGCATGAGACAAAGTGGAAGGGTAGCAAGGCTCGATGTCATTGGTGCAGGGTTTTAAACTGTTCTACCATGGTGGTGGATAGGAAAAGAAATGGAGTTTGGTGTGGTCCTGAATGAGGACTATGTAAAGAAATGTCGTTGAGGTGAAAAGGGTGTCAGATATATGATAATATGTCTGAAGCTGGAAATTGAGGGTGTAATGGTGAATGTTTGTTAGTGGCTATGCACCACAAAAGGTTGGCTGTGCATTAGAGGGAAAGAGAGATTCTGGGGGGAGTTAGATGAAGTGGGTTGAGAGCATTCCCAGTGAGGAGAGACTGGTGATTGGTGCAGATTTCAATGGTCATGTGTTGGTGAAGGTAATAAAGTGGGCGGGTCCTTGGCTGAACTAGGCTTCGGTCCTCCGTGGATCTTGACTCATGCATCCTTGCCTTAGAATAAGGGCAGAGCTGGGGGTTCATAGTCAAAGAAATAGTCTTATGGTGATCAGAGACGTTGGGTTGCTGTCTTCTTGCCGCTCGTGGGGTTGCCAATGTCTCATGTGATCCCTCTTGGCTGTGTTTCCTACCAGTTTCCCCTCTTTCTAGCTTTTCTATGCTATGCTGCTATAGCTAATGCTGCCGGGGTCTCATGCTACACTTGGCATCAGTGATTGACATGGCATCAGTGTTGATTGTTAATAAACACTGTGCTCTTATCAATAACTAATTACACCATTTTTCTGTTTTCTCTCCGAGCTGTGTTCCGGCAGTTTCCGGCAGTCCGGCCCCACACATGATGTACATCTGATGGAGCTCCACTGTGCTCTTAGATTTATCATCATAACCCCGGCCACTTAATGTCGATGTGCATACTTCACATTCTTATTCAAACTTTGACTCCAGGACTTTAGTTCGCTCTTAGATTTATCATCTACGCCTCCCAAGGAGGTTTGGGTCCCTTTTTGAGGTCTTGGTCCTCCCAAGGTTTTCTTCCTAGAACTAGGGAGTTTTTTCCTTGCCACTTCTCGCCCTAGGCTTGCTCAATTTGAGATTGGACGTAGTTATTTAGGAGATAATCTAAACCTGTAAAGTTGCTTTGAGACAATGCTCCATTGTAAAAAAGCGCTATATAAATAAATCTGACTTGACTTGACTTGATAAAGGAGATGAGGAAGTGAGCACTGGGCAGGTTGGGTGTTAAGGATAGGAACCTAGAGGGGACAGATGGTGGTGGATTTTTGCAAGGAGGATGGAAATGGCTGTGTTTAACACATATTTTCCAAAAGAAGGAGGAGCATAGGGGTGACTTATAAGAGTGGAGGGAGGAGCACACAGGTAGACTACATCTCTATGTAGAAGAGGTTGCTTGAAAGAGATTTGTGATTGTAAGGTAGTGGCAGGGAGAGTGTAGCTAGGCAGCATCGGATGGTGGTGTGCAGGATCGCTCTGGTGTTTAGGAAGAGGAAGAGGACAAAGAACAGACAAGAGGACCAAATGGTTGGAAGTTGAAGAAGAGGAATGTTGTTGTAGGAGTTCAGAGAGGAGCTGAGAAAGGTTTGGGTGATAGGAAAGAGCTCCCAGAGGACTGGATAGTAGCAGCAACAGTAATTAGACAGACAGGTAGAAAGGGCTACTGGGTGTGTCTTCTCGACAGGCAAAGGATGAAAGGAAACCTGGTGGGTGGAATGAGGAAGTGCATGGAGGTTATTCAGAGAAAGAGGTCAGCAAAGAAGAAATGGGAACAGGGACAGGACTGAAAGAGAGTAGGCAGGAGTACAATGAGATTGCGGCAAAGGGCAAATGAAGGGAGGTAGCAAAGGCCAAGCAGAAGGCCTACGATGAGTTATAATAAAGGTTAGACAGTAGGAAAGGAGAGAAGGAGTTGTATCTGCTGGCGAGACGGCTTCTCTTTCTTAGAGATAGAGCTGGAAAGGATGTGCAGCATGTCAGGGTGATCAAGGATAGAAAATGGAAATGTACTGACCGGTGAGGAGAGGGTGAGGAAAAGATGGAAGGAGTATTTTTGAGAGTTGATGAATGTAGAAAATGAAAGGGAAAGAAGGCGTTATAAAATTGTGGAACAGGATGTAGCAAAGATTAGCGAGGAAGAAGTGAGGAAAGCTTTGAAAAGGATGAAGAACTGAAAGGCAGTGGGAACCTGATGACACAAAACCGGTTGAGGTATGGAAAAAGTCTAGGAGAGCTGGAGTGGTTGTTTTGACTAGATTATTCAATGGAATTGGAATTCTGGTGAATGAGAGTATGCCGAGGAATGGAGGAAAAGCCTTACTTGTACCCTTTTTAAGCAGAAGGGTGGAATGTACAGAGTTGTGGGCTCTTACAGGGGCCATAAAGCTGATGAGCCACACAATGAAGATTTGGGAGAGAGTTGTTGAAGCTAGGCTCAGACAGGAGGTGACAGTGTGTGAACAACAGTATGGTTTTCATGCCAAGGAGAGCACATCCATGGATGCGATTTGTGCTTGAGACTGCTGATGGAGAAGTATAGGAGATGGTCCCCAGATAAGAGCTACACTGCGTCTTTGTGGATTTGAAGAAAGCTTATGACAGAGTGCCAAGGGAGGAACTGTGGTTGATGTATGAGGAAGTCTCGAGTGGCTGAAAAAGTAAACGTTAGATTAGTGCAGAACATGTATGACAAACAGCCTGACAGCGGGTGTTGAGATGGCTGTAGAAGGATTGACAGATACGCTTTAAGGTAGAGGTGGACTGCATCAAGGATCGGCCCTGAGTCCCTTCTTATTTGCTCTGGTGATGGGACAGACTAACAGATGAGGTCAGACAGGAATCGCCGTGGACTATGATGTTTGCAGACGACATTGTGATCTGTAGTGAGAACAGGGAACAGTTGAGTAAGAGAACTTGGAGAGGTGGAGGTATAATCTGGAATAGGAGAGGAATGAAAGTCAACTGTAGTAAGACAGAATCACATGTGTGTAAATGAAAGGGAGGCAGGTGGAACAGTCCAGGCTACAGGGATCAGTGGTCACAAAGTCCAGGACTTTCAGGTACTTGGGATCAACTGTCCAAGGAAATGGGGATTGTGGAAAGGAGGTAAAGAAGAGAGTACAGGCATGATGGAGTGGGTGGAGAAGAGTGTCAGGAAGTGCTGGTGTGACAAAAGGGGTCGCAGCAAAAGTGAAAGGAAAGATATTTATAAGAGAGTAGTGAGACCAGCCTTGTTGTATGGTTAGATAGACAGTGGCACTGACAAAGATGACAGAAGCAGAGAGCCTGGAGGTGGCAGAACTTAAGATTGTTGAGGTTCTCTTTAGGAGTGTCTAAGGGTAGACAGGATTAGGATTGAGATCATCAGAGGGACAGCACAGGTTGGAAAATTGGGAGACAAAATTCGAGAGGGAAGAACCTGAAAATGTGTTTGGACATGTGCAGAGGAGGGATAGTGGATATTATTGGTAGGAGGATGTTGAGATGGAGCTGCCAGGCAAGAAACAGAGAGAAGACCAAAGAGGAGTTATTGGTTGTGGTGAATGAAGATATGCAGGGAGTTGGGGTGAGAGTAGAGGACGTGGAGGACAGGGTGAGGTGGAAACGTTTAACTCGCTGTGGTGACCCCTGATAAAGGGAGAAGCCGAAAGAAGAAGTAGTAGTATATAGAACATTATTAGCGTATATGGACCAGAGTTAGCGCCATAAACAGTTAAATATGTTTGGCTCATTCCTCGATAGCAGATATGTCTGGCATACAAGATAACAACTCACAGTTGCTGTTTATTATAAAAGCACCTAATAAAGTGAATACTTCTCATGAACAGTCCTGAATTCTCATGAATTTTTATTTTAAAGAAAAGTACTAGCATTAACTAACAAGCTCTTGACCTGCTCTTTCCAACACTCACTGCATCAAACTGAAGAAAGAAGTCATCTGGCTTGTTCTCCACTTGGTCAGTGTCCACCTTCACTTCTACCATTGGATTGAGGAACTGAGCTCGTTCCAGAGAAGCCAGGGCATGATTTTGTCCATCTGCATCCACTGGGATTAGGAACTGAGCTCGTCTGGATTCCTCTGTGACCTTAATGTGAACAAAATGATATGTTACTATTGCCTGTGACAGTATTTACGGAGTCTTACTCTGTCCATAACAGTTAACCAAGAATAGTTTCACCTGTTCATGGTCCAGAAGAGTAAGTGCTTTCACTCCAGCCAGGATAAGGTTCTTTGCAACTTCAGCACCCAGTCCTTTCAGTCCAACGAGGAGTACTCGAGAACCTCTTAGCCTGAGAAAAGACAGGCTATGTTAATTAGCAGCATTTGACTCAGACCGTTGGCACAAAGAACTTTTCAGGAATAAATCAGAGCAAAATTCCAAAGTAGGACATTCCTAAACATTGTAAAAAGCATTTTATCAGCATTATAGATGTGGCATTACAAAGAAAGTTTCAGAAAGATTAGACACAGTACTAGCAGTGGTTTGAAAGCCTGTACCAAATAGACAAAAATCATCTTTTTGTACAATTTTGTCACTACTACTTATGTTCAGCACCAAATTACAAATGAATGTCAACATTACTTGTTTATTAACACCTAACTTTGCAATCAGACGTCATTTTGTACTCTATTAACTACTGAATTAAGGCTGGGTGGTATGGCAAAAAATTGTGATCAGGGTATTTTTAAAGATTCAAGCGATTTCACGGTATATCATGGTATTTTTGTCCCGGGGAGGATTGTCGGGGGGATAACAGGTTTTGTCTATAGGTGTGTATGTGGACTCATGAACATTAAACATTAGCCATTGTGAGGACAAGGCCTTCAGTTTTCTTAGAAGTTTACCCTGGGGTTCCTTTGTGCCTCACCAACTTTGACCCACCAACTATTACAAACGCCTTGCTCTTGGAGTGATCTTTGTTGGTCTACCACTGCTTTGGGAGGGCAACAATGCGTCTTGAAATTTCCTTCCATTTGTTTTCGTTGCCATGATACACTGTCCACAAACATGTGTTTGTGAAGAGCAGACTTTGATAGATCCCTGTTCTTTAAATAAAACAGGGTGCCCACTTCAAAACCTTTGATTGTCATCCCATTGATTGAAAAACACCCGACTCCAATTTCACCTTTAAAATTAAACTGCTATCCTAGAGGTTCACATACTTTTGCCACTGACTAATATTAATATTGGATCTTTTTCCTCAAAAATAAACTACCAAGTATAATCATTTCTTCAATCTCATTTGTTTAACTGGGTTCTCATTATCTACTTTTAGGACTTTGTGTGAAAATCTGATGATGTTTTTATGGTCATTTATTTATTGCAGAAATATAAAAAATTCTAAAGGGTTTCACAAAATTTCAAGCACCACTGTACGTATTTTTCTGAAATTTTTCCATAATGGCCAAAACCATTCCAACGCCATCCAAGAATGGTCTTAGCTATCACCCAGTGCAAGTTTGACAGATTCCACTGTAACATTTCTTCATAAATCCCAAGTTAAACTTGTGTACCGCCCTGTATACGACCAATATACTCCATTACAGTATTGGCTGATTTTGGTTATCTGTTTTCTCTGGGTTTTCCCATACTCCCAAAACATACAGTAGTAGCTCTTAGCTATAAAACAGTGCAAGTTTTTGGTGGACTTTTGACCGCACCATTTTTAGTTACTATATCTTGCATTTCCCTAAATGAACTACAACAGTGCTTCTGAATGTGGCAACGGAAAGAATGGTTGGGTGGCCATGGTGTTTTTTGCTGGGTGTGGGTGTGTATCCCAATACTTATAGGCCTCGTGCTGGCACGTGTCCCAGTATTTTTTTGACCCATGCGGGGGCGTGTGTCCCAATACTTTTGGCCGTGTGCGAGGGCGTGATGCATGTTTACGTATTAGTAGATGTAATGACAGGTCACTGAGGGCTCTGTGTGTGACATCATTTGATATTTTAGTTACAGTTTTGAATTTTGTCGGTTGGGATTTGAATCTGAACATTCCATCAAGCATTTCTATGGGGAGATTTTTTAAAACGATACATTTTTTCAAGAACTGTATAATGAGAAGAAGAATAAAAAGAAGATTTCCAGAAAATAACAATAGTATTTGGACACACCCCCGCACGTGGCCAAAAGTAGGACACCTTAGCAGCAAGCTGGGATACCATAGTAACCACCTAGCAACACCTTAGCAACCACCTGGGACAACATAGCAACTGTCCCTTTTTAGCACCCCTAGCAACCACCTACCCAACACCACAACAACTGCCTAGCAACCACCTGGAACACTATACCCAATCGCCTAGCAACCACCTAGCAACCACCTGGGACACTATACCAATCGAATAGCGCGACACCGGGATTCTTTCTGTTTGCCACATTTCAAGCACTGTCGTAGTTCTTTCCTTCCTTGTTATTAATATATCAATATTATAGAATTTTAAAATAGCTTTGTAAACAAAAATGGTGGGCGGTAAAAAGTCAAACAACTTGCACAGTTGGTAGCTAACGAGCTACCACTGTTATGTTAGATGGGAAAACCCAGAGAAAACATATACCAAAATCAGCCTATATGTAATGAGTATATTTAGTCATATACAGCTACGTACAAGTTTAACTTGGATTTCTGAAAAAATGGTCAGTGGGAATCTGTCCAAACTTGCAACTGGTAGCTAAAGGCTACCAGTCTTGAATGGCATTGGAATGGTTTTTGGCATTATAGGAAATTTTCAGAAAACGGGTAACTTTCCCTGAATGAAATGGGCATTTAAACACCATTTAAAATTCAAAAAGGACTTCAATTTAGATATTTTTTCTGAGAAACTTTATATATGAAAAAACCATTTACACACGGTGAGCCATTAAGCTATTTAAATATATAAGTTTTTATTATAATAAGCAAGTAAACTAGTTCAATGATGAAAATATATTTCGTACTTATATATTTAGCAAAAGGTGGGTTTCCTACCCTACACAAAACTCTTTAAACGAATGCAATATATAATATATATATATATAATATATATATATATCTATATATATATATATATATATATATATATATATATCCCCTCAGAGAGAATCTTTTCTAAAACAGGTCAGATCATAACAGAAAGGGGAAAACCCCTCAAAGATGAGATCCTTGTTTTTTTGAATGTCAATCTTCATTAAAAACTGTAACCTGGATGCTGCTTTTTCTTTTTTTGCACATTTTTATTTGTATTTTGTTGAGTGATGTTTTGTTGATGATGTATTGTTTCCCTGTATATAGTTGCAAATTTACAAATAATACACATAATCAGAGACCTGAGACCAGATTGGACCTGTAATTGAGATGGGTCTTCGTTTTTGTATTTTATTTTACTGTGTTCCTTTATCAGTATATAAATAAAAACCATATTAATAACAAGAAACATTGGATATTATGTGTTTTTACATTAGTAATTCATTTAACACATAATTTGGTAATAAATTAAGCTAAAAAACCTAAAGAGCCACTTGGGAGCCGAAACAGCCGGCTCTTTTTAGTGAGCCGAGCCAAAAGAGCCGGCTCTCTGAAAAGAGCCAGAATTCCCATCACTACTGCTTAAGCAGCGTCAGTAAGTAGTGAACAGCGAAATACCGTAATATCGCGTATACAAGCGCAACGGATTTAAAGTGCGGATGGCTTGACTGTGAATCTCTTAAGCGCTGATAAATATCACTGTTTTGTAAAGCCAACTCGTCGCGCTCTCTGTTTTTCAGTTTGTTCCATTTTTCCCAGAATTGATTTGTTTTGATTGATTCCTCAGTTTGTGTCAGCTGTTTGTTTGTCAGTTGCTTCATTTGCACAGCTATGTGTTTTTATTAGCATGTTAGCTGTTTCTCAAACCTCTTTTGTGCATCGAGACCCCAGAGTCGAATCTGCCGATCATATTGAGCAGCTTCCTCCTCACTGATTATGTTATCCTCTTTTTCGATCGTATCAATCATTTCAGAATATTAACAGTGGTGCCGGTCGTTGCAGGAAAAGGCTCAGAATGAAAAAAAAGGCCTTTAGGGAAAAATTCATGCAACCCATTCAGTGAAAGAAATCTCCCGCTTATGTGAATTCAAAGGGCGCACAGTGATGACGTAAGAACTCCAGTAAAACGTACACGAGAAGTTTCTTTTACTTAACAAGACTAAAGCATAGTAGTCCAAAATGTTCTTTCTGTGATGCACATTCTGAAACCTTAACTTATTTTGGTCCACTGATGTTTGTCGGTCTTATTGATTTTTACAATTATTTTATCTGTAGCCCATTTTGTAAAGATAAAACCAGTCAATATTACTTTATTATTTTATTTTAATTATATTTGCAAAATGCCATATTTATAAATTCATTACAGTACAGCATTTATTTATTGTTTTAAACAGGAGATTAAGCTGTATGCTAAAACTATTCATTGTTCTTCAAATAGAAAAGCTACAAAAACTGTGGACATCTGTGCATCATTGGGAATATTTTTGAAACGGCATCCATCTTCACTCATCGACAGGAAAAAAAATAAAAAATAATAGCACACCCAGATAGAAATGTCGGATTGCTACAAACCTCTTGGGATGCAATTAGTTAAATGATTACAGGTTAGGTCTGATTAGACACTGGGTCTTGCCACAACAAGGTGCAAAAGTGCTTTACATTTACAGCATTTAGCAGACACCCTTATCCAGAGCGACTTACAATTGATACAGTTTTACAGTCCAAGCAATTGTGAGTTAAGGGCCTAACAGTGGCAGCTTGACTGAGGTGGAATTTGAACCCTGGACGTTCTGATCCATTTCTGTAATTTTTCAATAACATCCTCTGCCCATCAAAAACTCACCCTTTTGTGGATACTAATTTTGTACCAAATCATGATTATAATAACCTGTATCATTGTTTAGTTTTTTCTACCTCCTTACTAGCCCTAAATTCCCCCATCCCAACTTTTTTGGAATTTGTTGCAGTCCTCAAATGCAACAATGGATGCATATTAACAAATGAAATTAAGCTGATTTGTCAGCAGTGAAATTAATGTCAAAGTAAATGTAAGTCGCCCTATGTTTTTATTTTATTTTACATTTACCATAGTATCCCAGCTTTTTCTGATATGGGGTTGTAGATGTGGAAATGGCTAATGGCTACGGTGGCCCATAGAGTCACATCACAACCGCATTTACAAAGCAAACAAAATTTAAGAACACAACTGCATTAAATCAGAACACAAATACATTAAGGAAAACCATAAAGGCAGAACACAACAACATTTCCAAAAATGCTGCATTTGGTGAAAACACAACAACATTTAGGATTCAAACAAAAGTCGTGAAAACAAATACATTTAAGTGAAACATAACAGCATTAACCAAAACAAAAAACATTTACAAAAACGCGGCATTTACTTCTCACAACGGAAGTGCTTCTGGCCGCTAGATACATAGTTTTGCATAGATTGCATTTAAGTATAAATTAGACACCTTCCCAACCATAAACAAGCACCAAACATGTCAGATTTTAGAAGGTAATTTAATTCTGGATTTCACCAATTCATATCAGACCATTCATATTTAGAATTCAGATTGAATAAATAAAAAATGTTTTAATTACAATTTTAAAAAACACAAACAACAACAAAAAAAACCTATAATGCATGATAAATAATATCGTTACGTCAAATCTCCTAAAATGTCGGAGCAAATTTTTATGTATGCTCTATCTTGATAAATTGACCGCATAGTTAAATAACTACATTATCGCCTAAAAATCTTATAACTTTATTCCGTAACACAACAACATTTGTACTTTGAAAGTTATCCTCCCAGAGCTGTTGTTGGGATGTCTGGGCTTTGCTCGCCCTGCTGACACCGAGACCCTGAACTCGATAAGCAGAAAAGGTGAGATGAGATGTCATCCAGACTTCTAAGCACAGAGCTTGTACAAAAATACCCTTAATATCAAGTAAGTAATATAAAGTAAACAAAATTAACAACGTACGAAATATTGTACGACACCATTCAGTCGTCGCATATGTTTCAGATGCAACACGATGCCTCTAGCGGCCAGGAGCACTTCCTGTGTGAGAAGTAAATGCAACGGTTTTGTAAATGTTTTTGCCTTTCGGTTAATGCTGTTGTGTTCCGCTTAAATGTATTTGTGTTCACGACTTTTGTTTGCCTCCTAAATGTTGTTGTGTTTTCCCCAAATGCAGAATTTTTGGAAATGTTGTTGTGTTCTATCTTTACAGTGGGGCAAAAAAGTATTTAGTCAGCCACTGATTGTACAAGTTTTCCTACTTAGAAAGTTGAGAGAGTGGGTCTGTAATTTTCATCATAGGTACACTTCAACTATGAGAGACAAAATGAGAAGAAAAAAAAAAATCCAGGAAATCACATTGTAGGATTTCTAAAGAATTTAATTGTAAATTATGGTGGAAAATAAGGATTTGGTCACCCACAAACAAGCAAGATTTCTGGTTCTCACAGACCTGCAACTTCTTCTTTAAGAACGTCTTCTGTCCTCCACTCGTTACCTGTATTAATGATACATGAATGAAAACATAATGCTTTGGGGCTGTTTTTCTGCAAAGGGGACAGAACAACTCCTTCCATCAGTGAGAGCATTGAAGATGGAACGTGGCTGGGTCTTCCAGCATGACAATGATCCCAAACACACAGCTCGGGAAACGAAGGAGTGGCTCCGTAAAAAGCATTTCAAGGCCTTGGAGTGGCCTAACCAGTCTCCAGTCCTCAACCCCATAAAGAATTTGTGGAGGGAGTTGAAAGTCCCTGTTCCCCAGCAACAGCCCCAAAACATCACTGCTCTAGAGGAGATCTGCATGAAGGAATGGGCCAAAATACCAGCTACAGTTTGTGCAAACCTGGTGATGACTTATAGGAAACATTTGACCTCTGTCCTTGCCAACAAAGGTTAAGTTACAAAGTATTGAAGTATTGTGTATGAGTTGAACTTTTGTTATTGACCAAATACTTATACTTAAATTCTTTAAAAATCCTACAATGTGATTTCTTGGATTTTTTTTTCTCATTTTGTCTCTCATAGTAGAAGTGTACCTATGATGAAAATTACAGACCTCTCTCATCTTTCTAAGTAGAAGAACTTGCACAATCAGTAGCTGACTAAATACTTTTTTGCCCCACTGTATGTAGCTGTGTTTTTCCTTAATGTATTTGTGTTCTGACTTAATGTAGTTGCGTTCTCAACTTTTGTTTGCTTTGTAAATGCGGTTGTGATCTCACTTTACAGGCCACCGTATATCAATGTGGACTACTTATTATGCACTCTTTGTAAAGAGTACTGTAGCATCAGCTTGGAAGAAGAAGTGGCTTCAGGCAGAGCAAATTTGATAATAGCGTACTTTATTCACAGCTTGTATAACTCAGACCAAATTATCAGTCCTTGATAAGGGCCATATGGCCACTCGGCTCCCTCAAGTCACACATGTATGCACTGTACATTGCTGTAAGCCACTGAATGACTGGAAACACACACTTTTACGCTAATCACCAGGCATAAATGACATGCACTAAAAAGTATTTTATGAAAAAGAATGAGACACACATACACGAAACATGCCACACACAGGCATATAAACTTAAAAAAAAAATAGACCTTCGAGCCATGTGCTGTACGATGGGAATGGAGACATTTCTCTCAAATCATCCAAATAGACAATGCAATGATTACGGGGAACATCCACAAGCACCTGCTCCTTGGGCTTTCGAACATCACAGGAGTGTTACATAATTCATACACCATGAGCGCAAACTGGCAGAGGCCCTCACCAATAGACAAGAGGGGGGTCTGGCTGCACTCTCAGCCCCATATGCACTGCCAGCCTATTCATGACATCAGTGCACTCTCAGATAGGAATCGGAAATACATAGCATTTGATGACGTTTATTGAAGAAGAGAAAGGAATACGGCAGCTTTAAGTGGATGATTCGTAATATTTGTTTGTGAATAATGATACATTTAGACAGTGATGTTTCAGCGCCTGTGTCTATCGCTGTACAAATTTTGAATGTTACATTAACTAATTTTCATCTTATTATTAATAATTTTTTTGTTGATGAGGTCTAGATTGCCATTAGGTAGCTAATGTAAGCTTTTCAGATGTCTTGTTAGATTGAGCGATAAATTAGTCAATAAAACAGGCTTTTTCTCTAATTTCTGCAGTAGTCACTTTTCTCAACAGCCAATATCTACCCTTAGACCCACGTATCCTTTATACAGCCAACAAAGATACTGAAAAAACAGATACATGGAAAGTTCAACAACAGCACACTGTTTGCATTTTCTTTTCTATTTGCTTTTAAAGATGCATCAGTTAATATTTATTGCAGGTACTAAATGTTCAGTGTGAGCCCTGTGGATGACACAACAAACATTGATCCGTTAATTAACAGTGCTGAAGTGGGACTTAGTATATTGTATATTCATTACATTTAAAGTGACATACTGTATTTAACCTCCCGAGACCTCGCGTCCCCACATGAGGACACGATGTTTTGGGTTTGCTGCTCCTCATACTTCATTCTGCTTATCTCAGTCCTCATTTGTAGACATTCTTGAGCAATTCACAAAAAAAAAAAAAAAAAACTCCTGTTCAAAGACAGTGCTCAGTTTTCATACATAAAAAATCAGAGCTCCGAGGAGGGTAAGGAGGTCTCAAGAGGTTAAAGCCTTTTGTTGTATCAGAAATCAAGTATCTCAAATTATTAGACTATTTCATGTGATCAAACAGAAAAGAATGTACAATACAGAAATGCCCAACATCTTACAAGTACTGTAATTTGTACACTCAGTATTTGTTTGGAGTTCGTTTACCATGAATTACTGCATCAGTGCAGCATGGCATGGAGGCAGTCAGCCTGTGGCACTGCTGTGAGATGTTATTAAAGCTCAGGTAGCTTTGATATTGGCCTTCAGCTCATTTGTATTGCTGGGTTGGGTGATTCTCGTCTTTCTCGACAATGTTGAAGACTTGTTGGAAACATATGCCTTTGTAACCACTAAAGCTACACATTTATGCAACCATATAATCATTTACATCTTATATATTTGTATTTCTAATTGTGGTGATGTCACTCGTTCAAATTAAGTCTCTTCGAGGCCTGAATTTGTAGGTGCTTCTCACCCTGAGCTGAGAAAGTATAGGATGTTCTTTGGCCTTGGAAGTGTTTATCAGTTTTGCGAAATGTGGGTATGTGTGTGCGTAAAATATGTTATACGGAGACATGCTGTAAACTCCAGTAACTTGTTTTATTTCACATGTTCATGTGTATAATTAATATCTGGTACTCAATCATTTGTAATTTGATTAATAAGCAAATTTATTCAAAGTGATATTTTTATTCTGTACGTGCATATGATGAATAACTATATTTTTTAAATTAAAGTGTTAGTTTAAAGCTTTTTCATGGTCACAGAGATTAATCATGATCTGGATTTAAAATAATTATGTAAGAAATTAATACAATTTATATGTAGAAGTTAGAGACTTGACGGTGAAACTAAAATCTAGGCTAAAGGTCTAAAATATGGGTCATGATGACCTGAAATAAAAATATGTCTGAAGTCCATGATGACCTGAGGGTGGGGACAAGGGTGAGGACAACCATGAGCTTGTCTAAGATGTACAAATAATCAGTTAACCAAAACAATCTTACTATCTCTAAATTGTTAAGCAAAACAATCTCATTATCTCCAAACTGTAGCAGAGGGGGGGGGGCAGTTATGTGTGTGTGCTGAGTGCATTGTACGGGGACAGGCTATAAATATATTACAGTTGAACTATAGAATTTGCTATTTTGGTATACAATGTATTTGAGTATGACAGTATCTGCAATATGTATTAGTGATGATAATAAGATGGTAAAATTAAACATTTATATAAAAAAGATGTGTGGGAACCGACGTCACCATTAAAATCTTGGCAAGTGAATTGGGCAGCTTTCAGGAGAAGAACAACCCAAGGTCAGAGATAACGGACCTGCGTAGGGGAGGAGATTTTCTAAAAGTTAGAAAACAATCATGACATAATGTCTGAACCTAACGTACAGAACAAGTATATAAAGACCTGGAGAACTGCTGATCACTGGCATCTTCGCGGTGCTGTTATTATGTGTGGTTGTCCTTGTTGCCTGTACTCATGAGTAGATGAAATATAATTGTCTGCTTCTCCACTGAAACTTTAATTCGGCTTGAGTATGAATTTTTTTGAAGGGAGCAGAATGTATTCTGTCAAAAAACGTGACAACATTAACCCAAAGACTGTCTATGGGGTTCAGGTCTGGTAAACTGGAAAACTGACCATGCACAGTAATATCATGGTCAGCAAATTATTTGGTAGTAGTTTTGTCACTGTGGGCAGGTTCCAGGTCCTGCTGGAAAAGGAAATCTCCTGGTTGATGGCTGCACTGACTTTGAACTTGATAAAACCAACACCAGTGGATGACATGGCACTCCAAACCATCACAGACTGAGGACACTTCACACTGGACTTCAGATATATTTTTATATAATACTTTCCAATATATACACAAACGTAGAGAATAGTGTGGAGGCTACATTAAGGATACAGTTTTTTCACAGATCTCAAGATTTCTTACACTGCAATTTTCTACATATTTGTGCAGAATGAAGTAAATCACAGGTAACCTACAATTTCTACAAGGTTATATATGAAAATTAGACTGAATGGAAGCTTAATTGTGTCCTGTAGATATAATGAAATTCAATAATGATACACAGATGTGGAAAATTAAACTACCTTAACGATATCTTTAGATTCAAATTTATTTGTCAGATTCACATGTGTCTATGTTGTGGTTTGATGAGAAAAAACAACAAAACTTGTAAAATGTGATATATAATGGAGGCAGATATGGCAACTTAATGGAAGTAAATATAGCAAATGTGGTTTCATGAGCACAGCAAAGAAAATTACAGGGCCCCCGAAGTATCAAGGTGGAAAAACTTAGAAACTTAAATTTTTCCTTCAGTTTAATAATCCGTTCCCTGGAATTGTCGGTTCTGGGCCATAACAAGCAGTAGCCTAAACAGGGTGTCTAACCCATAGACTGTATATTCTTTTGCTAATGTGGACATTCCAAGATTCACCACCGTGTGAGCGGACAGGGACGCCAAACTGAGTGGCAAAAGCAAAGGTGGGGGACTCGTGCTCTTTGTGAACATCAGATGGTGTAATCCAGGACATGTGACTGTGAAAGAGAGGATCTGCTGTCGGGATATTGAACTGCTGGCGGTGACTTTTTGACCCTATTACATGCCCAGAGAGCTACCCCACGTCATTGCTGTTTGTGTTTAGGTTCATTCTCACGCGAATGCTGAGACCCCATGTGATGTCATACACGCAACCATCGCAACCCAGCACCCTGAGGTTTTCATCGCTATTTCTGGTGATTTTAACCACAACACCCTGGACTCAGTACTCACTGCTTTCCACCAGTATGTAGACTGTCCCAATAGAAAGAATAGGACAATTGTTGCTGCTGTGAAAACTGCTTTGCTAACAACAAGCCCTAGATAACCAGCAGTGTTAAAGGCCTTCTGAACAAGAATCGCCCAGGCGCGATTGGGAGCACTCACACTAGCCAAACGAATACTTCAGGGTGTACTCACACTAGGCAATTCGAACCAAACGGCTAGTGTGAGTGCTCCCAATTGCGGCCGGCTCCGGCACGCTTTCGTCATCACATACGCGCTCACACAGCACAGCACACTTCATTGTTGTACATTTGTGATCGAGTAATAACATACTTCTGAGTGCTCCCAATCGTGAATGGCGATCCGGCGCGCTTGAGGGTGTACTCACACTGAGCACGGTTGCCTTGGCCCACCTATTGGCACACCTATTTCAAGCGCGCCGGAGCTTGGGAGCAGTGACTGCCTGGATATTAACACCTCAATTTCTTACTTTGTTATTCCAGCTCCCCTTCCACAGGCTGACGGCACAGACAACACAGCCCCTGTTTCATCTTTTTCACACCTCATCTCATCAAAAGTAACTTTCAGCCTCACTGAAAGCCCAATTCTCCCCCCTTCACACCTTCACCACAGACCAGGTTAGAGGTGAGCAGAGGAGACTCCACACAAGGACGGCAGCTGGACCGGACAGAGTGTGTCCAAGACTGCTGAAGTCCTATGCTGGTCCTGGGGGGACCCCTACAGTACATCTTCAAAATGAGTCTGTGCTTGGGCAGGGTTCCCATACTGTGGAAGACATCATGCCTTGTCCCAATAACCAAGAAGGAAACTGTGTTCACCTAAGTGTCTAAAGTTTCACTTATTTCATGTCTTTATTGTACAAATTAAACCGTTTCATATGCAAAAAGAACCCACGTCGTTCTACCTGCAGCCCTGACTCGCGGGAAAGCCCTTGTCTGCAGCCAGACTACTGATAGAAAATGCCATTTTCGCATGTGCATCGTTTGCCAGCGCAACTTGAAAGTAACCAGATTTTAAATCGGCCATGCCTGTGCTATGCGATACTGCACCAAGTTAGTTCAGGTACAATCCTTCTCGCTTGGAGCAAGAATGTCAGTTAATTCCTTAAGTAATCCTTATTCGGGAGTCGGCGTTTATTAAGTAAGGTCGACTCCCCTCTCATGCCTGGCCAGTCATCATAACGCTCAGTACCTGGCCTGCGGAGGAAATCCTTGCCCACCGACTGAGCCACCGTTGCCCGGATCTGCTACTCGATGTCCCCCAGCATGTCTTCCAACACCAACAGAGGGCACTCACAATCCCACTTCTGACACCGCTCTAACGTCTCATGGAAGTGAGGAGGCTTCAGGCACTGCTAAGATGTTCATAACACATTTTATTCACAGTCCATATAACACAACAAATTATCAGCACTTATAAGCGCTGTATGCGAGTCAGTGTGAAAGGTAAGACCACTCACTCATGTCACACATTTACACATTATTCACCAATAAGGTATTTTATACATCGCTACCGTAAGCCACTGAATGACTGACTGGAAACACACACTTTATGCTAATTTCTGGCCATGAATGACACATAAACACACTAAAAATACATGATGAGCATTTTATTTAAACAAAAAACGACACACACACACACACACACACACACACACACACACACACACACACACACACACACACACACACACACACACACACACACACACACACACACACACACACACACACACACACACACACACACACACACACACACAGATGCATGTAAAACCCAAAATAAATAGACCACTGAGCCGTTCGCTGCACGCTGAGACTGGGAACACCCCTCTGGGGGAGTCAATGGTGTTACAGTGTCATTAGATAACAGGTTAATGCATTTTGAAACCTTTTGCCAATTTTAAAACATTTGGATATGATATAGGACCCCCCACCCTACCCTGAACTGTATGAAGCAGGTGGAAAAAGTGATGAAGCAAATATCTCTGAAAACGTATAGTGACTGTTAATTGTTTTATGCTTGTGTTTTTATTGTAATGGCTCTTTTCATGCGTTGTTATTAATTAATACAATTAACTATATTCGTTTGACTTCTTGACTGGTGTGTTTGTTGATAGCAGAGACGGACATCACCCCTGTGCTGCCTTCACTTCGGACATTGTCGGTTATTTTCGTGATGACGCCACTTTCGGTAACTCCACCTCCTTCTCCTTGGAGAAGACTCGTCGCCATTTTAGGCACATGAGTTTCATTTCACATCGCTACTGTAAGGACGGAGAGAGCTTCAGGAACGTTTCAGCATGTTTCCTCTTTCAAACTGTTAATGGGAATTTAACTGCTATGAACTGAAACTCTTCCTAAAATCAATCAACAAGTAGATCAAAGTCAGTAACGCATAAGCCAGTTGAATCCTGAGTCGATTTTTGGCACTGTAATATTCGTTAGAGGAAAATGGCTGTGGAAAGCATGACTGTCCATCCAAACTCCCCTACAGCCAACCACGATCACCTTCTCACTGACGAAAGGTCGAGTAATATCATATTTCTCTCAAACTGCTTATTTATCCTTTGCTTTTTAAGTACAAAAAGCATGGGTATTTTTCCTTTTTTTCTTTCAAAGGGATTAAAGTCGACTTTTCTGGGAAACGAGTACAGAGGTAACGATCGCCATTTTGAAACGTTAACACAGGAAGGTCATGTCCGAATCAGGACAATCTGATAACACCTTTATTTACAAATTCAGTCATTTTACCATCGAAGCTCTTTCTCATCAGTGAAGGACTAAAGTGGCCACCAAACAAAGAACATCGATCATGTAATTCAGCTTCCTCATAGGAAAGAGAAATGGACCCGACTAAACAACGATAAATAATCTCTTGTGGGCTTTCTACGGTCATTAATCTGATCTAATGATGGTTTGAGTCTGATTGTGCTGCTTTGGCTACGTAAAATAGGCAAAAGTAGTGAACTGCGTCGGTTTAGCTCGCTAGTTAGCCTTGTCTTTAACTCGATGCTGCCTTCTCGTGCTCTTCGATTTGCTTACATTTATAGTTGTGAAGTCGTAATAAGCAAGGTGTTTTTATGTTAAAGTACATCGCTAATGGTGCTATTCCGATCTGCTGTAGTATGTTTATATCTAACATTTCCATCTTTTTCATACGTAATGTAAATGTAAAACCAGTGTATTACAATGGCGTAAATAGTCACTAGTAGAATAAATAATAATTAAAATGGCAGCAAAGAATTAAACACAAACTGATGAATGTAAGTAAGATTCAGGAAACTGTGATATTAAGTTTGTTTCCAAAGCTCACATTTGTAACTCGCTAGAAGGACGTTCAGGTGCAACGTTTATGTAGGGAACGTTTACATACAATAATGCTTGTAGAACATGAAGGCTGCATGCTGTAGCCACGGCCTGCTAATGCTAACGTTAGCCAATGCATTCTGTTAAGCAGCGCATTTGGCTAATCGGCTAATCCAGCACATTGGACATTTAGCCGCGTTCCTAAACAGTTAGTAGTCAGGTACTTAAATAGTAATCAAGTTATTGCTTATGGTAATTTTTATGCAAACAGGGATTAACGCTGGTCTGTTTACATCGCATGCGTTTTCGGGAGATTTGTACAAATTTAGCGAACGTAAAGTTTCCAGTTAGCATCAGAGGCCTACCAGTTGTTTTTTTTTAATATTTGTATATACGCATATATGTATGTAGATCTTTTTTTTCTTTTTACAATAGTCCAGACAAATAAAATAGATATAGCAATAAACGTCATTTAACAAAATGAACAAATTCGACCTTTAATCGAAATATATTATTTGAACAGAAAAATCACATTTAAATTCACATTTGAAACAAAACAATGTACTTTTATCTAAACAAAAGTAACTAGAATAACTCGATAGAAACATACTAAGCATTTAGACCAACTGCTTAGTAAAATAGTCTTTAACAAAAACAACCATTGTTAGAGAACAAAGTGCATTTAAAACTTAAACTACATAATTAATGTTTGAAACATAACAGATGTACTTTGTGTTTTTTGTTTTATATAAATAAAACTCAGCACATCTTATTTTAATATACCAATACTTACTGCATCTTTTAGGATGATAATGATTAAAAAAAGACAACCAGATTTGTATTTTTCATCTAAACAAACCTAAGTGACATGGAGTCAAAACCGTATTCATTCATTTCATTCAAAATAATTTGGAACAGTATGCACCCTTGTTTTAATTTTTACAATTTGGGAGGGGGCACAACTTATACTTTAGTGTTGCATGTAATACATCGACTTTTGGTATGTGAATATAAAACTGATTTTACTCCTAGTATGGTAAGTCTGTAAAAAAAAAAAAAAAAAAAAGAAGTATTTTCACAAACACGTGTTGAACTTTCCCAATGTCTCAAGCATTCAAAAGTGAAATTAAACCCCAGTTTCACCATTTCACTAGTTCCCAAAAGCAATATTTCACCCAATGCAATACTTATGTCACTCCATTTTGCTACTGTAGAATAACAGTGAAAGTTCAGTACTGGTGATTTTTTTAAGGGAAGTAATGTAAATGTTAATAAACACACCATTTATAACACATTGCATGAGAATTAACATGAATAAATGCCTCAGAGTACAGGGCAGTTTGTTCATAGCTTTTTGGGAGGGTGACTTGATTTCTCAGCTGTCTTGTCACTCACTGTTAACTGCATGGTAAAATTAGTTATTGTCCTCATATTGCTTAGATTATAATTATATATAGTTGTTTTACTACACTGAGTTTTAGTGTATAGCATATACGTATATATATATTTTAACTTGCATTCTTACGTAGCTTATACATACATATATTTGTGTAGTTTTAGATAGACAGTTAAGTTGGGCTGAGTTTGAGGGTCTGTTTGAGTTACAAGAGACCCTGCATATCCCAGTACAGCAATCATGTGGTGTGGTGTTGGCTCAGGACATGATAGATTGGTGCTAGGTTTTTACTACCAGAGTAGGAGGGCATGACACGGGACACTTCTAAGGTCTTCTCAGGCCCTAATGTGCAGTTATCAGAGCACTTTATATGTAAATTCATGTATTTTATTAAATATAAAATGTGTTTCGTATACAGTTAGATAATATAGCTGTCATGTATTCAGAAATTTAGACATTTCTACAATAGCATGGGCACAGAGGTGCAGTAGGCTCACAGCTCCAGAAATCCCTGGTTCAATTCTGACCTCAAACTTCCCCTGTGTGCAGTTTGCAAGTTCTTCCAGTGTCTGTGTGGGTTTACTCTAGGTGGTCTAGTTTCCTCCCTCATCCCAAAGACATGGGTTAGATTTATTGGCAGCTCTAAATTGGTCCAGTGTGAATACCTCTGACTAGTTTCGATGTTACCTTGCTCCTGTCGTGAATATCCATTGATGCTGATGAACCGTCAAACGTGTGTGTGTGTGTGTTTTTATATATATATATATATATATATATATATATATATATGAAATTGTAATTTTTTGTGAAGAATCAACAACAAGTGGGACACAATCGTGAAGTGGAATGAAATTTAATGGATATTTTAAACGGTGGGGCGTGCAATATTATTCGGCCCCTTTACTTTCAGTGCAAACTCACTCCAGAAGTTCAGTGACGATCTCTGAATGATCCAATGTTGACCTAAATGACTGATGATGATAAATAGAATCCACCTCTGTGTAATCAAGTCCCCGTATAAATGCACATGCTCTGTGATAGTCTCAGAGTTCTGTTTAAAGCGCAGAGAGCATCATGAAGACCAAGGAACACACCAGGCAGGTCCGAGATACTGTTGTGGTGAAGTTTAAAGCCGGATTTGGATATAAAAAGATTTCCCAAGCTTTAAACATCTCAAGGAGCACTGTGCAAGGGATCATATTGAAATGGAAGAAGTATCAGACCACTGCAAATCTACCAAGACCCGGTCGTCCCTCTAAACTTTCAGCTCAAACAAGAAGAAGACTGATCAGAGATGCAGCCAAGAGGCCCATGATCAACCCTCGGGATGAACTGCAGAGTCTACAGCTGAGGGTGGGAGACTCTGTCCATAGGACAACAATCAGTCGTACACTGCACAAATCTGGCCTTTATGGAAGAGTGGCAAGAAGAAAGCCATTTCTCAAAGATATCCATAAAAGGTCTTGTTTAAAGTTTGCCACAAAGCCCCCTGGGAGACACACCAAACATGTGGAAGATGGTGCTCTGGTTAGATGAATCCAAAATGGAACTTTTTGGCCACAATGCAAAACGTTATGTTTGGCGTAAAAGCAACACAGCTCATCACCTTGAACGCACCATCCCCACTGTCAAACATGGTGGTGGCAGCACATGGTTTGGGCCTGCTTGTCTTCAGCAGGGACAGGGAAGATGGTTAAAATTGATGGGAAGATGGATGGAGTTGGCTGGAAGAAAACCTGTTGGAGTCTGCAAAAGACCTCAGACTGGGACGGAGATTTATCTTCCAACAAGACAATGATCCAAAACATAAAGCAAAATCTACAATGGAGTGGTTCACAAATAAACGTATCCAGGTGTTAGAATGGCCAAGTCAAAGTCCAGACCTGAATCCAATCGAGAATCAGTGGAAAGAGCTGAAAACTGCTGTTCACAAACGCTCTTCATCCAACCTCACTGAGCTCGAGCTGTTTTACAAGGAAGAATGGGCAAAAATTTCAGTCTCTCGATGTGCAGAACTGATAGAGACATACCCCGCAGCAAAAGATGGCGCTACAAAGTATTAACGCAAGGGGGGCGAATAATTTTGCATGCCCCACTTTTCAGTGTTTTTTTTATGTTTAAAGCCTGAAATGTGGCAAAAGGTTGAAAAGTTCAAGGGGGCCGAATACTTTTGCAAGGCACTGTACATATAAAATGTGTGTGTGTGTGTGTGTGTGTGTGTGTGTGTGTGTGTGTGTGTGTGTGTAAACACCGGTAGGTGTTTAAAGCTCTTTAGGATACACATATGAACTGAATTCTCAACTAAAGTTAGTGAAAGCACTGTGCTGTTTGTGTGGGGCTGTGTTTGTCCAACTGCTGCACAAGTAATGTGACGGCACAGAATCAGTTATATGAGGCTGAGCCAACAATTGTTTATGGCTGATCACGCTAAAAAACGGCTGATCGTTCAGTGTATCTCTAACACATGCTTTTTGCGATGATGGTAAAACAGGTTAATTTTGTTTGAGTTCATCATGAGAACTGATCTGCAGCATAGCTGGCAAAGTACGTGTTTCTGATCAGTGTCAGACTTTTCATTCCGAAACCATGTCCATGTGACATGCAGCTGCTCTTTTAGGCATGAGCACCATGTTTTGTGCTTGCTGGTCTCTCTTGTTCGTAATTACCCAGTTACGTTGTGTTCACTCTCCTTCATGTTTGTTTGTGTCACCTTAACGATGCATCATCCAAACAACAAAAATACTGCCATGTAGCGTGTATTTTGCATCACAACGAAATAGATGATAGATCGTAATATTAAACGATAGACTTTTTTCTATCATCAGGCGCTTGAAAGTTTGTGAATCCTTTAGAATTTTCTATATTTCTGCATAAATATGAAATAAAACATCAGTCCTAAAAGTAGATAAAGAGAACTCAGTTAAACAAATGAGACAAAAATATTATACTTGGTCATTTATTTATTGAGGAAAATGATCAAATATTACATGTGAGTGAGTGGCAAAAGTATGTGAACCTTTGCTTTCAGTATCTGGTATGGACCCCCCCCTTCCAGAAATAACTGCAACTAAATGTTTCCTGTAACTGTTGATCAGTCCTGCACACCGGCTTGGAGGAATTTTAGCCCATTTCTCAGTCCAGAACAGCTTCAACTCTTTGATGTTGGTGGGTTTCCTCACATTAACTGCTCGCTTCAGGTCCTTCCACAACATTTTGATTGGATTGAGGTCAGGACTTTGCCTTGGCCATTCCAAATCATTAACATTACTCTTCTTTAACCATTCTTTGGTACAACGACTTGTGTGCTTAGGGTCATTGTTTTGCTGCATGACCCACCTTCTCTTGAGATTCAGTTCATGGACAGATGCCCTGACATTTTCTTTAGAATTCTGATATAATTCAGAATTCATTGTTCCATTAATGATGGCAAGCTATCCTGGCCCAGATGCAGCAAAACAGGCCCAAACCATGATACTACCACCACCATGTTTCACAGATGGGATAAAGTTCTTATGCTGGAATGTGGTGTTTTCCTTTCTCCAAACATAACGCTTTTCTTTTAAATCAAAAAGTTTTATTTTAGTCTCATCCATCCAACAAAACATTCTTCCAATACCCTTCTGGCTTGTCCACGTGATCTTTAGCAAACTTCAGACGAGCAGCAATGTTCTTTTTGGAGAACAGTGGCTTTCTACTTGCAACCCTGCCATGCACACCATTGTTGTTCAGTCTTCTTCAGATGGAGGACTCATGAACATTAACATTAGCCAATGTGAGAGAGACCTTCAGTTGCTTAGAAGTTACCCTGGGGTCCTTTGTGACCTCACCAACTATTACAATCCTTGCTCTTGGAGTGATTTTTGCCTTGCTGACCACTCCTGGGGAGGGTGACAGTGGTCTTGAATTTTCTTCAGTGGTACACAATCTGTCTGACTGTGGATTGCTGGAGTCCAAACTCCACCATGGTTTTGTAACCTTTTCCAGCCTAATGAGATTCAACAACTCTTTCTGAGGTCCTCTGAAATCTCCTTTGTTCGTGCCATGATACACTTCCACAAACATGTGTTGTGAAGAGCAGACTTTGATAGATCCCTGTTCTTTAAATAAAACAGGGTGCCCACTCGCACCTGATTGTCATCCCATTGATTGAAAACACGTGACTTTAATTTCACCTTCAAATTAACTGCTAATCCTAGAGGTTCACATAATTTTGCCACCTACTTATATAATATTGGATCATTTTCCTCAATAAATAAATGACCAAGTATAATATTTTTTGTCTCATTTGTTTAACCGGGTTCTCTTTATGTACCTTTAGGATTTGTGTGAAAATCTGATGATGTTTTAGATCATATTTATGCAGAAATATAGACAGTTCTAAAAGGTTCACAAACTTTCAAGTACCACTCTAAATTATCATCTCACACAGCCCTAATTTGAGCAATTGAAGGGTCTTGCTCAAAAGTGGCAGCTTGGCAGAAATCAGTTTTGAATTCTCAGTTTTCTGATTAGTAGTTCAGAACTTTAAACACTGTCCCTTTAGGTTGTTACTACATCATTTTCACAAGTATTTAGTAAGTGTACAAAATGAATCAGAACTAATAAATATAATATTTTCATTATTTGAATAAGGTATTAACACGCATGGCTGTGTCTGAAAGGGTTTCCTAAATAAGTATTTGTAGAGATGCACAGAATATGTCAATGATACGTATCATTGTATGTATGTATGTATGTACGTGTGTGTGTGTGTGTGTGTGTATATATATATACATACATACATACATACACTAACAGTGTGGCAAAACAGTATTTGGTCGGCTACTGATTGTGTAAGTTCATCATAGGTACACTTCAACTATGAGAGACAAAATGAGAAAAAATATCCAGGAAATCACATTGTAGGGTTTTTAAAGAATTTATTTGTAAGTCATGGTGGAAAATAAGTATTTGGTCACCCACAAACAAACAAGATTTCTGGCTCTCACAGACCTATAACTTCTTTAAGAAGCTCTTCTGTCCTCCACTCGTTACCTGTATTAATGGCACCTGTTTGCCCTCGTTATCTGTATGAAAGACACCTGTCCACAGCCTCAAACAGTCACACTCCAAACTCAACCATGACCAAGACCAAAGAGCTGTCCAAAGGACACAAGGGGCTGTTTTTTCTGCAACTGGGACAGGACGACTGATCAGTGTTAAGGGAAGAATGAACTGGGCCATGTATCGTGAGATTTTAAGCCAAAACCTTCCATCAGTGAGAGCATTGAAGATGAATCGTGGCATGACAATAATTCCAAACACACTGCTCGGGAAACGAAGGAGTGACTTCCGTAAAAAGCATTTCAAGGTCCTGGAGTGGCCTAGCCAGTCTCCAGACCTCAACCTCATAGAAAATTTCTGCATGGAGAAATGGGCCAAAATACCAGCTACAGTGTGTGCAAACCTGGTGATGACTTACAGAAAGACTTACTTTTTCATTGCAAACAAAGGTTATGTCACAAAGTATTGAGTTGAACTTTTGTTATTGACCAAATATTTTTTTTCCACCATAATTTACAATTAAGTTTTTTTTTAAATCCTTCAATGTCATTTCCTGGATTATTTTTTCTCATTTTGTCTCTCATAGTTTAAGTGTACCTATGATGAAAATTACAGACCTCTCTCATCATTCTAAGTAGAAGAACTTGCACAATCAGTGGCTGACTAAATAACTAAATACTTTTTTGCCTCACTGTGTGTGTGTGTGTGTGTGTGTGTGCGTGTGTGTGTGTGTGTGTGTGTGTGTGTGTGTGTGTGTGTGTATATATATATATATATATAATATACATAATACCGTATTTTTCGGGCTATAAAGAGCACCAGGTTATAAGGCGCGATATCAGTGATCGACTTCTAACGGATTTATTTTCATACATAAAGCACACCGGGTTATAAGGCGCATGAAATGAAACAAAACTCTTAAGTTTCGTCTGAAACTCAGTTTGGTCTTCTTTACCTGGCTCAGGGCGTCTTCTTGCTTCCTCCACTTCCGTACCATTGATTCGTTAATGTTGAATTCTCTCGCAGCTGCTCTATTTCTGTGTTGTACTGCGTGACTGATAGCGTTGAGATTGAAATCCGCTTCGAAAATGAATTAATGAATGCACATAACCTAATGTTTTAATGTTTGTATTACTCCGCGATGCTGCGCAGTACGGTGGCCGTAAGCTTCGTAACTTACCAAGGCCGTGCTAAAACATTTTGACAGATTTATGAGCGCCGTGTACCATCTACAATCGGTTCTAGGTCAGAAAGCACAACCAGAATTAATTCATTCATTAATTCAGTCGATTTTTGAGAAAGTTAAAGGATTTTAAGTGTGCCTTATGGTCTGAAAAATACGGTACATTTAATCTGACTGAAGACCCAACTACATATATATGTAATTTTTGTAGTATTTTGGGTCTTCAGTCAGATTAAATGTATTAATAATACAAAATCATTTAAATTAATAAATGTATAAATATTGGCTTAACACGTATGACACTAGACATATATATTTATTCAGCATCATGCATCAACAATGGGTATCCATGACAGGAGCAAGGTTACTACACTAGAGAAAGTAGAAGACCTGGAGTAAATACACATGTACATTCGGAGAACATGCAGCCTCCATACAGGTGGTTTCCAGTGTTCAAATGGGGCATCTCTGACAGGTGAAAGTGCTAGCTACTTACACCACTGTGCCACCTACAAAACATAAAAGTTGGTATTTTCTGACTTGATGCCAAAGCAAAAACTGATGTCTAATGTAGTCTAGTCAGTAATGTTGTCAGCTTTGGTTGACAGAAGTCCAAGCTCATCAAGGTTTAATTATGGTTAATCATGCAGTCCTGATATTAATATGCATCAGTATTCAGATGAGCTTGGTTCAATTTGTCACCAGGCCAAAACTACCAACAGTCAGATTTTAAGATTGCAACTGGTCTTGTATATAGTGTAACTGCCAAAAAAGTATATTTACACAATTACTATACTTGTAGCATGTTATTGTGACTGTGAAATTGTATTCTAGAATAATTATTTAAACATGGGACATGTTAGCATGACACTGTCATATTGCAGCCTTTCCTAACTAATAGTTCAGTACATCAGACCGATTAAATGAAGCTCTGTCCTGGTCTGGTGTTACCATGTTGGCAGAAAGAAAGCACTTCATCAACTTAACCTTATTCCTTTAGCAGCTACCATTGTCACAGTGGCCTAGTGTTGTATTCTGTTCCAGCAACGAGGCTACTGTTTTTGAGCTTTCAGCTGTTACTGTTGTACATGGTGACAGGTTAGTTGGATTGAGTTATGGTTATGATGGCATGTCCAAGCTGTCATCCTGTGTGCTAGCTATGTTGTCAAATCGTGTGGCTATATGGGAGCTTTGTGTGTTTATGACAGAATCTACTGTCGTACAGTAGTGAACAAATATGTATTAGGAAGTGTCCAAACCAACGTTCTGTTCCTTATAGATTGATACTGCTACATATGTGCTGTAGATTGTAAGCTTATTCATTAATTGTTTATTGAATAATAATTAGGGATGCACTGAAATGAAAATTTGTGGCCGAAACCGAACAGAATGAAACATTTGGCCAGAGGCCAAATGTTTTTATTTTTTTATTTTTTTTATTTTTTTATTTTTTGCCGTTTACAGTGGTGCTTGAAAGTTTGTGAACCCTTTAGAATTTTCTATATTTGTGCATAAATATGACCTAAAATATCATCAGATTTTCACACAAGTTCTGAAAGTAGATAAAGAGAACGTAGTTAAACAAATGAGACAAAAATATTATACCTGGTCATGTATTGATTGAGGAAAATGATCCAATATTACATATTAGTGAGTGGCAAAACTATGTGGACCTCTAGGATTAACAGTTAATTTGAAGGTGAAATTAGAGTCAGGTGTTTTCCATCAATGGGATGACAATCAGGTGTGAATGGGCACCCTGTTTTATTTAAAGAATAGGGATCTATCAAAGTCTGCTCTTCACAACACATGTTTGTGGAAGGAGATTTTTGAGGACCCTAAAAAAAAAAAGAAAAGAGTTGTTGATGCTCATCAGGCTGGAAAAGGTTACAAAACCATCTCTAAATAGTTTGAACTCCACCAATCCACAGTCAGACAGATTGTGTACAAATGGTCCAAGAGCAAGGCGTGTAATAGTTGGCGAGGTCACAACGGACCGCAGGGAAACATCTAAGCAACTGAAGACCTCTTTCACATTGGTTAATTTTAATGTTCGTGAGTCCACCATCAAAAGGACACTGAACAACAATGGTGTACATGGCAGGGTTGCAAGGAGAAAGCCACTGCTCTCCAAAAATAACATTGCTGATCATCTGCAGTTTGCTAACGATCATGTGGACAAGCCAGAAGTCTATTGGAAGAATGGTTTGTGGATGGATGAGACCAAAATAGAACTTTTTGTTTTAAAAGAAAATTTTTTTGTTTGGAGAAAGGAAAACACTGCATTCCAGCATAAGAACCTTATCCCATCTGTGAAACGTGGTGGTGGTATCATGGTTTGGGCCTGTTTTGCTGCATCTGGGCCAGGATGGCTTGCCATCATTGATGGAACAATGAATTCTGAATTATATCAGAGAATTCTAAAGGAAAATGTCAGATACTGAAAGCAGAGGTTCACATACTTTTGCACTCACTAATATGTAATATTGGATCATTTTCCTCAATAAATAAATGACCAAGTATAATATTTTTGTCTCATTTAACTGGGTTCATTTTATCTACTTTTAGGACTTGTGTGAAAATCTGATGATACTTTATTTCATCTTCATGCAAACATATAGCAATTTCTAAAGGGTTCACAAACTTTCAAGCACCACTGTACCTTAATTTTGCCACTTTTCCACCATTGCACGAATTAAATTGCCTAAATCAGTGCTTCTCAAGTACCATCCATTTATCAAGCCAAAACCTCCAATTGCCACCTATGAGTCTCGTCGCAGAAACACATACACCACACACACACACACACACACACACTTGTACAGTATGTATATGTAGCCGAATGCACAGTTGTATCCTTAAAATGTGCATGTTTAGTGCTCACATATGTTCTTAGGTGTGCTGGCTTCATGCTGTCATTGCTGGGAATCTTATCTCATAACACACAAGCCATTGTGATCTTGGTTCTTCTTCTGTTCCACTCTGAATCTCTAACTTAACCTTGCATCATACCATCTCGTAGTGCTTTTTCGAAGCTTTTTTGGCAACTAGCTGTGCCTCTTATGTCTAAAATAGCATCGGTTGATGCACAGGCAGGCGATTAACTAACTATATCTTTAGTGCATTCAACAAATGTGTTTGATTTACCAGTTTGGGTTCACTGTTTCTGGCATATGCTACCTTCAGGCTGATATAATAATCAATGTATTCGAAATATTAATTTTTGCATTAAACTATTTTTTTTTGACATGCAAAAAGTGTACTGATAATGTTTCATAAAATGTAAAATATGGGAAGCAGTTAACACAACGTAGATATTAGGGCTGCAACGACGAATCAATAAAATCGATAATAATCGATTATGAAAAGTGTCAACAACGAATTTAATTATCAAATCGTTGTGTCACATGATTTGTGTGTCCCCCGCCTTATCATATCCGCTTACATTACTTGCGGCACTTCGCGCTGGAAAAAACAATACGAGCGATTGAACGGAGCGAGGCAGAGCCGGCGCGGAATCTTCAAAATAAGTTAGCGTTAAGAATTAAATAAATTATGACCGACGCAGAGAAGAAAGTTCGGCTTAAGTCCTCAAAAGTGTAGGAACATGTGTAACATGCAAGCTTTGCAAAAGTGATCTGACTGGTGCTGATACAGCCCTCGAAACGAAACGAAAACATTAGTGATGGGAATTTCGGCTCTTTTGGCTCGGCTCACTAAAAAGAGCTGACTCTTTCGGTTCCCAAGTAGCTCTTTAGATTTTTTGTAGCTTAATTTATTACCAAATTATGTGTAAAATGAATTGCTAATGTAAAAACACATAAAATCCAATGTTTGTTATTATTAATATGGTTTTTCTATATATATACTCAATGGAACAGAGTAAAATAAAATACAAAAACGAAGACCCATCTCAATTACAGGTCCAATCTGGTCTCAGGTTTCTGATTATGTGTATTATTTGTAAATTTGAAACTATATACAGGGAAACAAGACATCATCAACCAAACATCACTCAACAAAATCTAAATAAAAATGTGCAAAAGAAGAAAAAGCATCATCCAGGCTAAAGTTTTTAATAAAGGCATAAAAAACCCCCCAAGGGTCTCATCTTTGAGGGGTTGATCCTGCTCCTCCTTTCTGTTTTGATCTGACCTGTTTTAGAAAAGATTCTCTCGGAGGGGATTTTTTATATATATATTAGATTAATTAGATTAGATTCAGCTTTATTGTCATCTTTCTTGTCATTACATGTGTACAAGTACAACGCAACGACATGTAGTTTAGCATCTAACAAGAAGTGCAATAAGCAGCAATGTGTCGGAATGTACAATAAATTAAAAATATATAAACCGGCTCACAATCAGGAACTGGCTCCTGTCGTTCATCTCAAAGAGTCGGCTCTTAGAGCTGGATCGGTCGCGACCGACACATCACTAGAAAACCTGTTGCAGTCACCGATGAGGATGAAGGGAGCTCAGCAACAGCGCAAGTCACCACAATATCCCGAGTTTGTTCCGTTTTGAAGTGAGGAAACGTAACGGCGCACTCGTACTATGCGAACCAGAATAGCACGGTTGATTCTGGTTAACTGGATAATGACAGTGATGGAGTTAAGAGACAGATATCCTATATTTTCCAGGCTAGCCAAGTCCTATTTATGCATTCCTGGTACTTCAACACTGTCTGAGCGTTTATTTTCTGCGGCAGGAAATATAGTCTCTAAAAAGAGAGCCAGCTTTAGCCAGGAGCATGTTGACATAAGATTTTTGGCTTGCAATGCAAAGTTCCTAAAGAAAAAGCGTGAATGAGTTGTATGTAGTGTTTGCATCAGAGATGGACTTATTTTTCTTTATTATTTAATTTGTTATTTTAATTTATTAATAAATTTAATTTATTATTATTCATTTATTGTAAGCACTTATTTGCTCTGTTATTTAATGTTATATTTCTGAATAAAGACATGGAAAGGTTATTATTATTATTTTTTAAACCCGATTCATCGATTAATCGAAAAAATAATCGCCCGATTAATCGATTATTAAAATAGTTGTTAGTTGCAGCACTAGTAGATATAATGAAATATGGGGGTCTGCATAGCCCACATGGTATTTTTTAAACACAAATCAATTTTATTCAAACAAAATTATGAAAACTCTGAAACATGTAATTTGCACATGGATTATTAATAATCATTAATTAAATAATTCCTTAATTATTAAATAATTACTAAGTACATTTTCCGAGGTCATCTGGCATACAACCTCGTGCTTCTTCAAGTACCAAAGTTTGAAAACCACTGGCCTAAATGTATTTTTTTCTTGCTTTTCAAGTAAAGCAATTTTGTTCTTACTGAAAAAACAAAAATTGTTTACACATAAAACATTATACAATAATTGCAATGTGTTTTTTTTTTTTTTTTTTTTTAAAGTAGTTTGTACCTACATTTGTTTAACATTTAATTGCAGGAATATGTGTAAGACTTAAAAATAAATTGATTGAATTACATTGCACCTGTTCTGTGTCTCAGGTGTTATATATGTAAGTAATTATGTGAATGTACTTTTTATTAGTTTCACATATTACTAATTTGACTCTTGCTAAACCACAGACTTCATGCAGAAGGGCATACATTTTATTTTTTGACAGTCCTAGTATATGTTTCTGTGTACATTTGACCTGTTCCTCTTGTTACGATGTTCCTCCAAAAAGAATCCTTAAGGAAAGATTTAAATTAGCCTTAATATAAAACATCAAAGACTAGAATGCAGACCTGTAAAACCTTGTTTGTGCAGACGGCGTAAACAACCGCGTCATAAACTCAATCAGGAACATGGTACACTGTCTCATTAACCAGTCTTAGGGTTCCATTGTCGTTGTTAGGAAGCTTTACAAAGAGAAAGCTCCACATAGGAAGTAGGCAGCAAGGACTGAGACCCGATGAACACTCAGTAAAACGCTAATGAATTCAGGTCAAGATCTCGTCTCGTTCAAATGCTCCTAAGTAAATATTCCATTCGCATTTGTTTAAACAGAAGGTGCAAATGTGAACAAAACACTCCCACTCTAGAGCCCTGCTACTACACAGCCGACATGTTTGCTGCATTTACGAAGTGTGTCTCACTCCACACTTGTTGCAATTTGATTGTGTCATCAAAAACATCCTTTTCGGTGCATTTCTATAAATAATGCTTAGGAAACCCTTTCAACAAAGCCATATGTGTTAATGTCTTACTCAAGTAATGAAAATATGATTACCAGTGTTAATATGATGTTATAAAAATCAGTTTCAAGGAAAAAAAAACATTGACAGTTTGATGCTCTAAGCAGTGTTCAGCGGGGAAATCTTGGATAGTGACATTCATGTGGATATTACTTTGACATGCACTACAAACCTAATTGTTGTTGTTTAGGTAGGTGGTACACCGAGGACTGCTTCTTTGTTGCTCGCTCTGTAGTGTGAAGAGAGATTCACATTGAATGTGAAATGAAAAAACAGAATGAAGCAAAATATATGGATAGTACACACTACTGGGCAACAGTTTTACAGAATCTGTGTTATGCATTACTGTGTCTTTGGAGAACATATTTTAGATATACAAACATTTGTTTTGCAAGAAGTGAAATCTTTTTTGGTATTTTTAATGTTGTTAAAGACAGTAACACAATAAGTAATAGAGGACTTTGAAGATCCTTCAGGACTTTGTGGGAATAAAACTCAGTGCATGATTAAACATACCTATCAACCAGATTCAAGGTGATTTTTGTGTATGAGCAGGGTCTCTCCCAAGCCGAACAAACTGTTGGTTCAAGATTTGTTGTCCAGTCTCTTTTGCACAAGCACAAACAAACAGACAAAAGTGAGTACATGAAACGCAGTGGACAGCCACTGGAACAGTGCAAAAGTGCAGAAGACTTGAAGTACCTCAGGCTTACTTCTCTTTGAAATCGGAAGATGTGCAGCACATTTCTTAACTCATGGAGACCCTGGTATACGCATCTACAGTCTGGAGTCCTGTGAAAAGAGTTGCGACTAAAAAGCCATAGCTGAGAGGGAAAAACAAGGCCAAGCAACACACCTACGCACAAAAACACAAAGACTGGAGTGACAGATGCAAAATTTGAGATTTTTGGATCTAACAGAAGAAAGGTTGTCTGCTGAAACCTGGATCAGTGAACAATTACGGATTTCACAGTGGACGTTCACTGCAGGTTGACAGTGACCCCAAGTACACCTAGAGTCATAAAGAACTTTGCTATGTGAGGGGTCATACCATCCACTGTAGAACAAATAGTCCTATAGCAGATGGTGTTGCCCCCACAGAGCCCTGATTTCAACATCCTTGATACTATCTGGCATTACTGGAAGAGACAGAGGCTTCATAAGAACTGTGGCAGGTTCTTCAAAAGACTTGGGAAAACATACAAGCCAGGTTCCTTCAAAAACTGCTGCACACTGGTGTACATAAGAGGATGTGATGCTGTTTTAAAAGCTGAGGGTGGGAACACCAAATATAAAATATTTTCCCCCTGATAAACTAATGTAGAAGATAAACACTGTAATCTAATACTGGTTGGTGCCTTGTACAGACAGTGTGTGTGTGCGTGGTGTGTGTATATATATGTTTATAATATATATATATATATATCTATTATATATATATATATATATATATATATATATATATATATATATATGCATGAAACCTGCCATAGTCACTGTTGTCTGACACTGATGACACCATTCCCTTAATCATTCATCAGAGTGGGGAAGGTTACATTTTGTGTGTCAACTTTCATCAGTTGGGTAGTGGCTGTGAAAGAGGTATGTGCCTGAAAATGCCCATATCAACTGTGAGGGTGATAATTAAAGTATAAAAAGCCGAACTGTTGAAGAAGCAGCTGTTACCATTTTGGGGTTGCAACGTATCTAAGTATGATTTTATATTCCAATTCACTATTTGAAAGGTGTACTGAAAGCCACAGATGTAAGTACTTGGAGTTCAGTGCACCCTACTTTCTATTAAAAACCTTGGGGTTTTTTTTGTTTGTTTTGTTTTGTTGTTTTAATTTGCAATTTGTGTCCTACAAATGCCTAGATTGAGGTTTTGGTTTTAGTTCACTTATTTTCCAGTTTCTTCATTTTAATTTACAGGCAAGAGGATGGAGAGCTGGAGGAGGGTGAGCTGGAGGATGATGGAGGAGAGCTGGAGGTACCCAGCGCAGAGGGAGTGGAGCCTGAGGAAAAACCCAGCCGCAGCAAGGAACGCCATGGTAGCGACTCGGACGAAGAGAAGGCCCATCGCCGTAAAAGGAAGAGGAAGAAGGAGAGGGATAGAGACAGAGACAGGGAGAAGGAGAAGAGGAGGGCAAAAAAGAGACGGAAATCAAAACACAAAGTAAGTGTGTTTGTGTGTGATGACCTGTGTTAAAGGCATGTCTTAGGAGTCCGTCACCATTTCTGATTTGTTTGTACTAATTTGTTTGCTATAGCGTCATGCCTCATCCAGTGATGATCACTCAGACTACAGTGATGAATCGGACTACAGTCCCAGTGAGAAGAGGAAATATCGTGAATACAGCCCTCAGTACCCACCCTCAGTGAGTGTAACATGCTTTATATCCCCACTGATAGCGTATCTCTTTTGACAGTTAGGACATTAAAGAAACCTCTCTTCTCTATATTTCAGTCTCATGGAGGCTACGGTCCTTCCTCTGGTCACGGAGGGCCTATGTCAAAGAAAGGCAGCTACATGAAAATGGACAAACAGGGCTACAGCGGCTACGATGAGTATGATGATGAGAACTATGAGGGGGAAGAGGATGATGACATGGCTGAGGATGACTATGATGACTTCGCCAAGGAGCTTAACCAGTACCGCAAGGCCAAAGAGGGAGGTGGACCAAGCAGCCGTGGCAGAGGTGCAGTCTAATACTCTAGTGGCAGTATAGAGATGTAACCTCTAGAGAAAAGTTATAGTCTGGAAAAATGTTCTTCCTACAGTCATTTTAAAGTAAAGTGACCCTTATGCACAGGTCTTAAGGGTCGAATGAAGAACCAGAGAGGCCGAGGCAGAGGAGGGATGAGGGGTCGTGGAGCTAGAGGAGGAAGCAGAGGAAGGGGGCGGGGCAAGATGGGTGGAGATGATGAAGGGGATGCGATGTATGGAGATGACATGGAGGTTAGTTACTTCTGCCATATGAATGATTGATTGCTCTTGTGTTTTCTACCATTCTATCTTAAACTTGCTTTCACAAGTTGAAAAAGCCATTACTATAATTTCAAATTCCCCTTCACAGTATGGCGAAGATGACTACGACATGGGAGATGACGATTATGATGATTACTCAAAAGAGCTGAATCAATACAGGAAATCCAAGGACAGAGGGCGTGGTGAGTTTAAAGCAATTGAAAGCATTACTTTATATTGTTGGTTTGATTAATGCAAAAGGTTTTGATTGTGTTTTCATCAGGTGGGAAAGGTGGTCGAGGTCGTGGGAGGGGAAAAGGTGGTCGAGGAATGAGTCGGGGCAGGGGGAGAAATCGGGGGAGGGGCCGTGGTGGGGATCAAGGCATTGATGATGACAACAGTGGAGATATGGACTTGGGGGTAAGAAACCAATGATGACATGCTAGCAATGATTTAATTGAGACTTTCAGTACTAGAAGCCCAGTCACAACATCAGCATCTTATTCCACTTGAGCTCTGCGTTGATTATTCAACTGAGCGCTCTGTGGTCAAGTCAAGTCAGGTTTATTTATATAGCACTTGGAGCATTGTCTCAACGCCTAAAGCAAAGTCAGATTAATTTATATAGTGCTTTTTACAATGGAGCATTGTCTCAAATCAACTTTACAATTTTAGATTAATTTCTAATATCTACGGCCCAACCAAAATTGAGCAAGCCTAGAGCGACAGTGGCAACGAAAAACTCTCTAAGCATTATGAGGATGAAACCTTGGGAGGACCAAGACTCAAAAAGGGACCCAACCTCCTTGGGTGGCATAGATGATAAATGTAAGAATGAAGCTAATTTATTTAGTCAAATAAGTCTTATAGTCATAGTGGAAATAAAATAACGTAACAGTATTATGTAGGCATTACATAGTCCGATACACAAAGTCACTCTTGGATCCTGAGTCTAAGCAGGAAGGTCCTTGGTGGCACTTCGTTCCCAGCCAACCTGAGGACGGAGAGAGTTACTGCCCTCTGGTGTGGCCCGGGTATGGTGGGGCTGGAGCTGATGACGGAAGCAGCTTTAGTGAAGCTGAAGCGGATGAACGTCATGTGTGGGGCAGGAGCCGGAACACAGCTCGGAGAGGAAACAGAAAATGTAATTAGTTGTTGATTAATACTCACTGATGCCATGTGTAGCATGAGACTCCGGCAGCATTAGCTATATTAGCATACCTAGAAAGAGGAGAACCGGAAGGTAACACAGCCAAGAGGGATCACATGAGACATCGGCAACCCCACGTCCCAGATCACCTCTGCCCCTAGTCTAAGGCAAGGATGTTCTTTCGTTCTTAGATTTATCATCTACGCCGCCCAAGGAGGTTGGGTCCGTTTTTGAGTTTTGGTCCTCCCAAGGTTTCTTTCTATAACACTCAGGGAGTCTTTCCTTGCCACTGTCGCCCTAGGCTTGCTCAATTTGGGATTGGACGTAGTTATTAGGAGATAATCTAAACTTGTAAAGTTGCTTTGAGACAGTGCTCCATTGTAAAAAGCGCTATATAAATAGATCTGACTTGACTTGACATTTTTCAAAAGAATGCATCATACCTAGCATCCGGGTCAATCCCCACTGAGATAAATGTTTTTGACTTCTCCTTGCTCATAGTTGCTCTCAGATTGCTTCTGAACCACTCTAAAGCTAAAACTCCCAGTTATGAGTTTTAGGCTGTTAGGAGCTCTCTAACTGCATTCTTAGAGTCTTTATGAATACGGCTCCAGATTTTCACGCAAGTCTTTGTAAGTAGATTAACATTTCAATTATAATGTATTTCTATAGTGTTTTTCACAATGGGAGCATTGCCTCAAAGCAACTTTACAAATATCAGACCCCAATTCAATAAATGAGTTCTAGAGGATCGAAAAGCCCAACCCAGCTGGACCACCCAATAGACACTGCCGGCTAAAGGACAAGGCTTGACAAGCTCACAGAGAAAAGAGTAAATGTAGTTAGTTCTTGTTAAGAGCATAGAGTCTGTTAACAACCACTGATGTGTGACAAATCTGAGTGATCACACTTGGGAGGCAAGAAGACTGTGGTAGCCTAGCGGTTACGGTACTGGACTATGGACCTAAAGGTCCAGGGTTCAAATCCTACCTCTGCTAGGCTGCCACGGTTAGGTCCTTGAGCAAGGCCCTTAACCCACAATTGCTTGGATTGTAAGATTGTATCAATTGTAAGTCACTTGGATAAGGGCGTCTGCTAAATGCTGTAAATGTAAAGACAACATCCCCAAATCCCCACAAAACTCTGTCTATGAACCCTCAACCCTGCCCTTAGTTTAAGTCAAGGATAATGGCGTGAAATGGTCAGTGATTTTAGTGACTAAAACCTGGTAATACTCAGTGATGGATCTAGAAGTGAAATAAAAAGTGAAAAACGTCCCTTGATGTGTAAACAGGACTGCAATGATTGAACAAAATTTGGGTTAAATTTACATTGTCCCAGTCACAAAGGTGGGTGACATTTTTTTTTGCAGAATATACAGATTTTATAAGTCTTTGGACAGCAGATATAGTATTTGTTAGTAACTAAAGTAAGTGAAACCATGACCTGATCCAGGGTATCTCAATGTACTAGGGAATTACAACAATAGGTCATTTATGCTTTATGATGATAACATTAGGAGCTGTCACTGAAGACATTTGTTTTCTCCTGTAGGATGGAGGTGGTGGTCAGAGGAAACATGATCAGGAGAAGCATGGGCAGGATAAGAAGGGAAAGGCCATTTGCAAGTACTACATTGAGGGGCGTTGTACCTGGGTAAGAACACTTTGGGGAATACGTGATATATTGGTTATGCTGAAGTGTTTGCTATTGTTTTATAGTCATTGGAACACAGACCTATGGCTCAGCATATGCCAAAATGTTTGTTTTTTTTGGCAACTACTATTTGTACTCTTTTGTATGATTAACAGGGGGAACACTGCAACTTCAGCCATGATATTGATTTGCCCAAAAAGAAAGAACTTTGCAAATTCTACATTACTGGCTTCTGTGCGCGGGCAGAAAACTGTCCCTACATGCATGATATCCTTTACCGTTGTGCTTTCTTCTAGGAACCTTTGTAAATGTCCAGTAATGGGTGTTTCTAATAGACAAAACAAGAAAACATTGACCCCGTTTATATTTGTTCTTTTCATGTGTCTTGTATTAGGATTGTATCCTGATAAGATTTTAATCATGTGTTTATACTTAATAGTCATGTGTATCCAGCCCGTTTCAAATCCATTTATTGTGTCTTGTGTAATGTAGAAATCAACTCGTATCTCTGGACAATCCACCCCCTCCCCACCTTTGTTTTAGTTTTTTTTTTTAAATGTTTACTGCAGCAAACACAGCAGTTTTACACCATTTTACACCGTTTACAACAAGTTTCTTTAAACTTAAATGCAGGCACCTTCTTGGTAAAATTACTCGTATGCTTCGTTGTCTTGCTACGTGAACTACTTTTTCTTGAGATTCGGTTCTGGTATAATTCATAATTCTGAATACTGTCTTGGCCCATATGCAGCAAAACAGGCCCAAAACGATTTTTCTCCATTAGCCTTCTGGCTTTTCCACGTGGTCCTTGAAAAAGTGTACGTAACAGTGTACTTTTTGGAGATCACTGACTTTCTCCTTGCAAACCCTGAAATGCACACCATTGTGGTTCCGTGTTCTCCTAATGGCTTTAGTTGCTTACAAGTAACCCTGGGATTTTTGACCTTGCTGACTATTGCACTGTCTGACTTCAGTTTGGTGGAGTCCAAACCCTTTAGAGATGGCTTTGTAACCAGCCCGATGATCATCAACAGCTCTTTTTCTAAGGTCCACATAAATCTCCTTTGTTGGTGCCATAATGCACTTCCACAAACATTTGTTGTGATGATCAGACTTTGATAGATCCCTGTTGTTTAAATTCCACAGGGTGCCTACTCTCACCTGATTGTCTTCCCATTGGTTTAAAAAACACCCAAGTCTAATTTAACCTTCAACTTCCAAACAGTTTGACGTAGTTTTGTCACTTCCAGATATGTAACATTTGGTAATTTTCCACAATAAATAAATGATCAAGTATAATATTTGTTTCATTTATTAGAATAATTAGGTTATATTTTTATATGTTTCTAGGACATGTCTGCACAGTTGGTTTTTTTTGCTTATATGTTTGCAGAAATATAGAAAATACTAGACTATTTTTGGTATGGTTACATACCTTGGTACTGTTGCTGTTACTTTTTGCAGTTATTACTTTTTTTCAGACTCATTATTTTGTTAGATAAGCATTTGGGTAAAAGCGTATAGACTACTTTAAGCCTTGTTAATTGTGTTTCCCGGCAAAAATTATGTGACTGTGACTTGCTCAGTGGCTAAGGTACTGTGTAAAATGGTCTAGGGTTAGAGCCACAGCATTGCCAGACTGACACTGTTGGGCCCTATGCCTCACAGTAAAAGATATTATTTGTTGTATGTAGCTCTGGATAAGAACTTTGGCTAAACGACTAAATGTAAATGTAAAATATAGGACTTGGTATGCACGTTGGAGCACTTCTCAGTGAGCCAACTGATAAATATATGGTTTGTTCCCTGCTGGGCTAAGTGAGTACTTAGTAGGAGAGTTGAATGCTTAGGCTTGTACAGACCATTCCTTGACTCAGGATCACGTGAATTCCCCTGCAAGCTGTTCCACACTACAGGCAACTGTGTAAATGGAGATGACTGCATGTTCTCTCACGACACACTGACAGAGGACACGCAAGAGCTGCTAGATAGGGTAAGTCTTGTAGGCAGGTTGCTGAACAGGAAAGATGTTCATGTTGTAGTTTCTTGATCTCCTTTCTCAATTTGGTGTGCTGTTATTGTAGATGTTGGCTGAGGATGCTGAGGCTGGTGCAGAGGATGAGAAAGAAGTGGAAGAGCTGAAAAAGCAAGGCATCAATCCCCTTCCCAAACCTCCACCTGGTGTTGGCCTTCTTCCTACACCCCCGAGGCCTGGCCCTTTGGATTCTTCAACGCCTCTAGACTTTGGCAGCGTACCTCCCAATGGGGCTTCATGCCCAGGGACTGCTCCAGGTCCTGGTGCCTCTCCCTCTGACCCAGATGGAGGGTCTTTCCAGGATTCACCAACCCATGGTCTGCCAGCCCCACCTGTTGCTCCACCACCTTGTGGGGGTAACACAGGAAAGAAGATACCATCCTTGTTTGAAATCGTGGTGAAACCCACTGGACAGTTGGCTCAAAAGCTAGGCGTCAGGTAGCCCATTTTATGTTACTGTTATTACTTACTAAAACTGGGACAGTAGAACATGTACAAAAAAACTCATTCTTATGGCGCACAATATACAATGTGTGCAATTTTACGGCTATTGCCGCAGTCATTGTAAGTACTTTTCATGCAAGTACTTGTATAACAGATATACTCTTATATCAGTTTGTTTTATGTTAGCTACTAAAATACTATTTTGAAAATGTAAAATCTGACTTTAAATATGTAGTTATTAGTTTGTAGAATGTTAGTAAACTTGTGTGACATAATGCAAATTTATGTAATGAAAATATATTTGTGATATGAATGTATGCTTACCATGGAATTTATCCCTTTATAGAGGTCCAAATCCTGGTGCTGCTTCTACGGGTGCTGCAGGACCTCCAGGTGGCCCTCCCCCTCATTTCCCAGGTCCTCCACCTGGTCACATAGGACATGACATGTCACCCATGGGCCCACCAAACATGAACCAAGGTCCTTCAGGAATGATGCAGAACTTTGGTCCAGGAGAGGGGCCTCCGAATCAGGTCACAATGCCACCTGGGGGTGGTCACGCTCGCAACTTTTATGACAATTTCTACCAGCAGCAGCAAGGCATGGGAAACGAAGGGCAAGATATAGAGGGTTAGTTGGAGCTTTCGGCTTTAAACCAGAGAAACAGAATGAGCTGAATGCCAAATACTACATAGTATTATAATTTGTGAAATTTATGAGATTAATTTTGATTACTTTTTGTCTCCTGTCACAGGTGATGACTACACAGGAGTTGGTGGAAACTTTAGTGATCAATCCTCAGGGAATCAGAATTGTGGGAATATGGAAGGCCCAGCCAACGGAGGCTCAGCTAATCAGTCTGGAATAACAGTACCAGACTTCTTACCTCCGGCACAGCGTGTGCTGTTTATGAGGATCCAACAGAAGCAGCAGGAGGAGGAGAGAGCTAGGAGACTAGCTGAAGGGGGACCTGAGCGGGACACTGAAGGTATAGCCAACCACTTCACACTTCACTACCATCATACCATAGTAATCATTAGACTTATAAAGTCAGCCACAAACTTGACAAAAATCTGAGTACCATTCAAAACAGCACAGCACATTTTACTTTAAATTTTATTCTTCCGAGTGATTATGCTTAACTCTGAGGTGTCAAACTAATTTCAATTAAATGTGTCTATCCTGTTCTAGTACATATGATCAGCTTACAAATGTATCATTGCTGTGATAACACTGCATACAGTTAGCTGCAGCTATGTCAGTCGAATTTAAATATGCACTCCTACATAAAAACATTTGAACATAGTTGGTCAGAGTATCTAGCAACTTTCAAGCAGTAATCCATGACATCTGTTTCACTCTAGTATATATGTATACACATTCATAAAATTTGTGAACCCTTTAGAATTTTCTATATTTCTGCATAAATATGATCTAAAACATTATCAGATTTTCAGACAAGTCCTAAAAGTCAATAAAAAGAACCCAGTTAAACAAATTAGACAAAAATATTATACTTGGTCATTTATTTATTGAAGAAAATGATACAATATTTCAAGCATCAAAAAATTATACAGAATTTCAAGCATCCCTGTGTAATATAGATTCTTGACTACTTGACATGCTTCTTTGACACATTTGCACACAGCCAGTCCCCTAAATGCTCGATTGACGATAAATTTGATGACCGGACAGGCCAAGGAATTGTTGCAGTCTAGCAGAGACATTAATGGGAAATCCTTGATATGTGTGGCTGAGCATTATCTTGCTGAAAAATGCCAGTTGGAAGCCCTGCCATGAGAGGCAACACATGTGGCCGCAGGATTTCTGCACATATCACTGAGCTGTTGGTCTCCCTCATATCACCACTAGGGGTGATTGACTGTTGTGTGCAATGGCTCACCAGATCATCACACCAGGAAAGGACAATACGGTTCCAGTCCATAGCAGTCCAGGTTTCTTGTTCACGACACCAAATACAGACGACGGTGGCTGGCTGTCAGTTGCAGGACATTGGGCATCGTGACAACAAATTTCCTTGGTCCAGGCACAGACAGAAATGCGTAGTGAAGGTGCCACCTGTGTCTGGCTAGTAAACAACGAAACTGTGGGAGCTGCTTGTGCTTGTCAGCAGATTAAACAATCCTCTCTACTGGTGGTCTCTTCTGGCCGTCCAGTATGGAGTGAGATCACTGTCTTTCATACGAGAACGCAAAATTAAAATACTGGAGCACAAATCACTTTAAATCGAGTGAAAAGAAGAACTTTACTCTTCCCATGCGGCAGCGCGTTTCGGTTCTGTGCTCGTTTCAGTTCTGTGCACGTTTCAGTAGATAAAAAAGTAGATAGAAACAGAAATACATCAGAGGTCAAGGCTTGGTAGATCATTACTGGAACTATCGATTGCAAGATGTCACTAAAGGAAATCGGCAGGAAGAAATAATATAGAGATTAACATAAACTGCAGTAAAGCATTATTAAAGTTAAAATGAAGGATAAATGGCAAAATCTATGGGCACAGAACAGACTGGAAGACAGTTTTATAATATTAAAAGTAAACTAGGAAATAATTTCAAAACAAGGCCCATACGATGATGGCCAGCCAGTTCTCTGCACAGCTTCCAGAAATCGACTGAGATATACATTATATCTACTGAGAGTGCATAGTTATTTCAGACATCTTTACATCAATGGTGTCCAAATCTGCAGATGTAACATGTTATATTGTTCTTCCAACATGTTAAATTCAGCAAATAAATACTGTGCATTAAACAGTTGTAGAAATATGCCATACTATTGTTTCATGTAGAGGTTAGGCTAGCTCATTTTCGCTTAGAAAATCTGAAAAGTAGTGCCCAAACTTTTGACATATGTCATGTAATTTCAGTCTAATTTGATTTCCCTCAAGATGTGAAATTAATCATTGTCTGGCTTGATAATATTTAGGACAATGAAGAATTACATGTTCTACAGTTTCTTGATTATTACAGTATTCATAGTTGCCCTCAATATGTTTCTTCTTTAAAACAAGGTGCTGTTTAACCCTTTATGTCCAGATCACATTCTTGATAATATGCTCTCTTCTTGCTTACTTCAGTTTGTATGCCTGCCCTTTTCAACTTTACTTTTAATATTTATAAAACTGTCTTCCAGTCTGTTCTGTGCCCATAGATTTTGCCATTTATCCTTCATTTTAGCTTTAATAATGCATTTAGTATCTTCTTTACTGCATTTTATATTAATCTCTATATTATTCCTTCCTGCCAATTTCCTTTAGCAACATCTTGCAATCGATAGTTCCAGTAATGATCTACCAAGCCTTGACTTCTGATGTATTTCCCGTTTTTGTCTACTGAAACGCACACAGAACTGAAACACGCTGCCGCGTTGGAAGCATACAGTTCTTGTTTTTGCTCGATTTAAAGTGATTTTGCGGTTTCGTATTTTGATTTTGTGCTCTCGTATTAAAAATAGTGATCTCACTCCATAGTCCAAACTCACTTCGCCTCATGTAGCCTCTGAGAGCATTTTTATAGGGCAGTGGGGGAAGTAGTTTTTATGACCTCAGGTGGTAAGACTACTCTTAATCAAACTGCACCTGTAAACATTGACATATCTGGCTGCAACGTAACTGCATGCAGAGTTTTGCAGCAATCCGACATTTCTATCTGACCTACAGAGGTCAAATTTTGTTAATCATTCTTCATAATGGGAAACTTTAAATAAGAGAAGTCTGTTGGCATTCAATGTGTTTACATGCACTTACTAATCTGATAATTGCAGAAAATCGGATTTTGAGAAATCAAACATGGGAATCCTCCAGGTTGACATGACTTGGGGAGTAAGCAGATTTCTACCCTGATAGCAATCTCACAGAAATTTCAAAGTTTTTATTATTTTCAAATCAGATTTAAAGTCAGATTTGTTTATATAGTGTTTTTTACAGTGGCGGTCTAAAAGCAACTTTATGATTTTAGATTATCTTCTAATATCTAGGGCCAAATCCAGACTGAGCAAGCCTAGGGCGACTCTAGGGCAAAGCCTTAGGAAAAACTCCCTAAAGAGTTTGAGGAAGACTCAGTCTCCTCCCTCCCAACCTCCTTGGGTCTCTTAGATGATAAATGTAAGAATGAAACTAATTTATCCATTCGAATAAGTCTTATAGTTAAAATAAAAATAACGAAAAATTTGTGTATTGGCATTATTTAGTCCGATACACAGTCACTTTTGAGTCCTCGGCAGGAAGGTCCTTAGCCGCACTTCGTCTCAAGACAACTGGAGGAAGGAGAGTGTTACTGCCCTCTGGTGTGGCCCGGGCATGGTGGGATGGTTATCATAATTGTTATTTCTTTATTATTATTTTTATTTAAATTTGTCATTGGCGTTCCCACAAAAATTGTTTGGTAGCCAACTGCCGATTGCTGCCACATTTAATTTCAGGGTTGCCAGATCAAGCAGTTCATGTTTTTCACTTTCAATACATTATGTAATAAATTTAATGAGATATTCAACACTTTATTATAGGGTAGGCTTTGTGTTAATGATTTTAAATAAGTTTATAATATATTTAATAACTCAATAAGTTTTGAGATTTTTACAGTGTGGAAAAGTGTGTATTCAAACAAATGCTTGAACAGTTGAGCCTCAGATACCAGAAATTCCCAAAAATCTACACTGAAGCTAGAGAAATCATAACTCAGCATATCATTGGTTTAGTTTTTGTCATAGGTATTGATACCGACTACTAAATTTCTGTTGTTGTGACAGCCCCACAATACAACAAAGTACATTTCCTAGAGATGCACCAATTACAATTTCCTTGGCCTATTCTGATTTCAGATTTTTTAAATACATGACCAGCCAATTTAGACTTTCTGTCTAAGAATTATAAATGACAGCATACAGAAACAAAAGCTAAAGAATGATGGGGCTCTATTCTCTCACCAGCTTTAGCTTTGTGGCGTCAGCCACAAAATATCAATCACTGCAAACTTGTACTTTATTAACTCAAATTGTACTTTATTACAGCCTTGGTAAGACCCTTCTTACCAGTTAGTGCAAATGTACAAGTACAAGCAAAGACACTGAATTGCAACTCACCCCACAGGTAGCAGCGTACACCAACCAAGACAGTAAATCATTTATACTGCACGCACATTAAAACAGATCACAGTCAAAATATCAAAATAAACAGACCATCGAGCCGCGTGCTAAACGTTGGGACCGGGAAACAAACACGGAGCGGCTGAGCATTAACTGTTAAAGTTTAAAGCTCCTTATACACATGAACTGAATTCTGAATTAAGGTCAGTGAGAGCACTGTGCTGTTTGTGTGTGTGACTGTGTTTGTGCTGCTGTCGGCGTCACCTGCACAAGTGTCAGCTAAATATGACCGGCACAGAATCGATTATTTGAGACTGATTGTCCGATCATCGGTCACAGCCGATCACACTGAAAACCAGCTGATTCTGGTCATCAGCTGATTGATCGTTGCATCTCTAATATTTACTAACTAATTAAGGAAAAGGTCCAAAGAAGAACCTGGAAGTAAGTTTTTCTGTTATGTCAAGCTTACTGGATCACTTTACAGGAAGCTGATATCGGAGTTCTCAATTTGAGCATATTCAGGGCTTCAAGAGACTTTAAACATTCCCGGTCATTTGAAGCAGAATTATGAGTCAATAGTGTGGCATTGCTGAGCAACTTGTAAGGGAGACGGACTAGAATTGTCAAACTGTTGTACTGAATCTAAAATTCTGTACATTTTAATATTAGATTGAACAAGATGCCTTACATGCTGAATAGCAAAAAAATATGCACCTATTAGGGCCTCTCTGGCTTGGAGATTGACATGCACTTTAAATCATGAGGCTTGGGTATAACTGTTTTTATTTCATTTCTAGGAGATTCTGCAAATTGGTACTCCAGTGAGGATGAAGATGGGGGTGGCAGTGTCACATCAATCCTGAAAACTTTACGACAGCAAAGCCAAGCCCAGGGGCCCCCAAAACCTGAGGGAGCCCCCAGTGACCCCCGACTTCAGAAGGTTCAGCCTCCTCCAGCACCCAGCAGACCAGCTGACCCTAGGTTGGCCCGAGATCCTCGCTTAACACGCAGCACAGACTCTTCACAGGTCTCGGAGACTGGTCTCCACTCTCCTCCATCCTCCTCTGCGCCAACAGATCCGCGCCTTGCCCGGCAAGCTGCTGCTGCTCCCAAACCCGAGCCCCCATTAGTGTATAAACCACCACCCCTTGCCTCCACTGCTACTGAGGAAGAAGATGGAGAGAGGATACTGAGGGACAAGCCTGTTCCCATACCTCTGGACCCTTTAATGGGCATGGCTCTACATGATCCTCGCTCACAACTCCAGCAATTCAGCCATATAAAGAAAGATCTGGTGCTGATTAAGCCTTTGTTTGCTAAAGCTGTTTTGTGGAGTCCTGAAGATCTAATTCCTGTCCCCGTTCCTAAGCAGGACTTTTTGCCACTACCCCCAGGCATCCCTCCTGTCTCTTCCTTGGACCCACGTCTCTCTCGTGTCCAGCAGCAGCTTCACACGGCTATGCCGGCACCACTGCCCGTCCCTGTGCCCCCTTCTGAGCAGTCCAGTCAAACCACCTCCTCCCTTCCAGACTTTGAGCTGCTTTCTCGCATCCTCAAGACTGTCAATGCCTCTTCGTCTAGCCCTTCTCAAGCTGTTTCAGCTGTGTCGCCCCCTGTAACTGTCCCTTCTGAAAAGCCTGTAGATCCTCGCATGGCCCGCAAGGTTACCGACCCTCGGCTCCAGACCCAGAAGTCCACCCTCAAGCAGCCTTCTGAACCTCCAGCACCACAAACCTCTGTGTCTTCTGGACCTCCTGCACCAACGTCCCCCACAGCCACTATTGCACCTTACGACCCTCGATTGCTTTCAGCAGGCGGGGCAGGCCGAGCAGTTGGGGGGGTTACAACGGGCTCTGGAAGCAATGTCCTGAGCAGCATCAGTTTGTATGACCCACGCACACAAACTTCAGACAAACATGACAATACAGAGGCCTCAGAGTCCAAAAGTAGTGATGGTGCAGCCTCCATAGCAAAGCCAAAGCCTAAGGAGCCCCTGTTTGTCCGGAAGTCAGCACTGGACCAGCCTGAACCAGAGAAAAGCAGCAGCGAACAAACCATTGACCGTTACAACAGCTACAATCGACCTCGCCCAAAGCCTTCGCCCTCGCCCAACTCGGGAGGATCTCCTGCAGTTGGAGCGTCCTCTCAGACTGCCCAGAGCACAGCTGGAGCTGTAGAACCACCTGCAGGAGTGCACAATCTGCCTGTCTCCACTCTATTTAGCATGGTTAAACAGGCCAGCAAGCCCAGTGGTGCAGGCAGCCCGTTTGGCGGCAACAGTCCAGCGCAGCTAGACACAGCAGAGCAGGACAACGCCTCTCTAAAGGACGTTTTCAAAGGCTTTGACCCCACAGCCTCCCCATTCTGTCAGTGAACATGGACCGTCTGCTCCGTTGCCAGGCCACTACGGAGCACTTTAAGAAGTGTAGTACTTTTTGATCCTGCAATGCCCTGTGTGCAAGGGGAGAGTCCCGCTGCCATGTCATGTCCCATGCCTTAGTATTCATAGAGGAATTTATATGGGCTGGGGATCACATTGGGAGAGCATAAATCAAGCATATATGGTGAAAGAGGATTAAAAATGTCTATATATATGTCTATGAATATTTTTTTAAAATCAAATAAAACTATTTAAAACACATTAATTTTAAATCCACCTCGGAATGTTAAAATGCAGTTGGGCACACTTATTTTCATTAGCTTGCAGTCTACGGTTTCTCAAGAAGTCCATGCTCTGTTTGAGTAATGTGGATGAAGGATTACCCACACACCCCACCATTGTAAACTGCATGTTCATTTTGTCAGCCTCTCGTGTCCTCAGTGACATAGATTGGGGGACCTTATCCTTCAGTAGAGAGCATGGATTGTTCATTATACCAGGCTCATTATAACATCCCCTATACTGCTGGACAAATCTGTAGAAGTATGCACTGCAATGCTCTTGCTTCTACTGTCAGTGATCATAAGTCTTTTAAACAATTTTATCTCTCCCCTGTCTTAGGTTTGGTTTAGTTTAGGCTGGTTTTTTGTTTTGTTTTTTATGGACATCTTTGTTCTGCTTAGAATGCTCAGTCTCTGTCTTGGAATAGCATAACTGTATACTAAATCCACACCTGTTATTAGTGTGTCTCACATTAAATCATTTTAATTTATTTTTTATACTTAAAACTGTTTTTTTCTTTGTGACAGTAGATCATAATCATTATATATACATACAGTGCACATATATTTAACTGTGTTGTAAATGGACTTGTGATGTGCAACAGCAAAAAGGTGCACACAATTATGTAACGCTTTTGTCACTTAGCATAAGAACATAGTTCTTCCCATCTTATTCTAAAACACGATTTTCCATAAGGACTGTTTAAGAAAAGCGCTTTTGTGTTTTGTTTGGGTTTGCTCTTGCAAAGACTGCTTTGTATATTTGAAAGTGTCCATATTTGACAAGAGGTAACATTTTGTAACCATTCAGTGTAGGTAAGGTTGTGAAGTATTTAATAAAGAAAGTAACCAGGTTGAACCATGATAAAAGCTTGAAAGTTTTAATGTGAAATGTAAAGTAAGAGCGAAATGTAGGAGCTATAGCTGTGGCGTTGCTGTCATTTATTCATTTTAGATTGATTTAGATTTATTGTAGATAGTGTCGGTAATGCTGGCCTTACACTAAATTACTTTAATGATTACTTTAATAATTTCACTGTCGCAGACAAGTTTCCAATGTGGGAATAAAATCACGAGTCTTGCTGGAGTTGCTTGGCACTCATGTCATCTCGATCGTTTGGTGTAAGGTGATCAGGATTAGCCATCTTAAGTCTTGTCTTGACATTACAATAAAATCAACTGTCTTTAATATTATCGTAAGTCTCAGCTCACGAAAACAGTGATGTGAGCATTGTTGATCAACCTATGGGTGAGCTCTCGAGCACCAAACGGGAAATTCCATTTGTATCTGGATGGTACAGGTAAAGGTGATTTTTGCAGTTCAGTTGATGTAGACCTACAGGTATCTGACAAAATAATAGAAACACTACATTTCACTGTATTACATGTACAGTGGTGCTCAAAAGTTTGTGAACCTTTAGAATTTTCTATATTTCTACATAAATATGACCTAAAACAACATCAGATTTTTTTTTTTCCTTTTCATCAGAAGTCTTAAAAGTAGATAGAGAATCCTGTTAACCAAATGAGACAAAAATATTATACTTGGTCATTTATTTATTGAGCAAAACGATCCAATATTATATATTAGTGAGTGGTAAAAGTATGTGAACCTCTAGAAATAGCAGTTAATTTCAAAGTGAAATTAGGTCAGGTGTTTTCAATCAATGGGATGACAGTCAGGTGTGAGTGGGCACCCTGTTTTATTTAAAGAACAGGGATCTATCAAAGTCTGCTCTTCACAACACGTTTGTGGAAGTGTATCATGGCATGAACGAACAAAGGAGGACCTCTGAAATCTCCTGTTGTTGATGCTCATCAGGCTGGAAAAGGTTAAAAAATAGTCTCTACAGAGTTTGGATTCCACCAATCCACAGTCAGACAGATTGTGCGCAAATGGAGGAAATTCAAGACCATTGTTACCATTGTTAGGAGTGGGTGATCATCAAAGTTCACTCCAAGACCAAGGCGTGTAATAGCTGGTGAGGTCACAAAGGACCCCAGGGTAACTTCTAAGCAACTGAAGGCCTTTCTCACATTGGCAAATGTTCATGAGTCCACCATCAGAAGAACACTGAACAACAATGGTGTGCATGGCAGAGTTGCAAGGAGAAAGCCACTGCTCTCCAAAAAGAACATTGCTACTCATCTGCGGTTAGCTAAAGATCAAGTCGACAAGCCAGAAGTTTACTGGAAGAATGTTTTGTGGATGGATGAGACCTTTGGTTTAAAAGAAAAGCGTTATGTTTGGAGAAATGAAAACACTGCATTCCAGCATAAGACCCTTATACCATCTGTGAAACATGGTGGTGGTAGTATCATGGTTTGGGCCTGTTTTGCTGCATTTGGGCCAGGACTGTTTATCATCATTGATGGAACAATGAATTCTGAATTATATTAGAGAATTCTAGAGGAAAATGTCAGGACATCTGTCCATGAACTGAATCTCAAGAGAAGGTGGGTCATGCAGCAAGACAACGACTCTAAGCACACAAGTCATTGTACAAAAGAGTCAAGTCATATTTATTTATATAGCGCTTTTTACAATGGAGCATCGTCTCAAAGCAACTTTACAAGTATAGATTATCTCCTAATAACTACGTCCAATCCCAAATTGAGCAAGCCTAGGGCGACAGTGGCAAGGAAAAACTCTCTGAGTGTTATAGGAAGAAACCTTGGGAGGACCAAGACTCAAAAAGGGACCCAACCTCCTTGGGCGGCGTAGATGATAAATCTAAGAACGAAACTAAAGTCATGGAGTCTTAGTGAAAATAAAATGTGAAATATGCACATCGGCATTAAGTGGCCTGTCTATGATGGGGCTGGAGCTGATGACGGAAGCAGCTTGAGTGACGCTGCAGCGGATGAACATCATGTGTGGGGCTGGAACTGGTACCGGAACACAGCTCGGAGAGAAAACAGAAAATGTAATTAGTTATGGATTAAGAGCACAGTGTCTATTAACAATCACTGATGCCATGTGTAGCATGAGACCCCGGCAGCATTAGCTATAGTAGCTTAGCTAGAAAAAGGAGAACTGGTAGGAAACACAGCCAAGAGGGTTCACATGAGACATTGGCAACCCCACGTCTCTGATCACCATAAGACTCTTTGGCTATGAACCCCCAGCTCTGCCCTTAGTCTAAGGCAAGGATGCACGAGTCAAGATCATGAGGACCGAAGCCCAGTTCAGCCAGACCGCCCACTCGACACTCCTGGCTAACGGACAAGGCAGGCAGGCCAGACATGACTCCAGACTATGGCCCCAGTGACCCAAGCCATGCATCCCGGTCTAAATCTAGTCAAAAGCCTGTGTAAATAGGTATGTCTTTAGCCTAGACTTAAAACTTTGGAGAGTGTCTGAGTCTCGAACGAAAGTGGGAAGTTTATTCCATAGTTAGGGGGCCATGTATGAGAAAGCTTTTCCCCCTGCTGTGACTTTTTTAATTCTAGGTTAGCTTAGGAAATAAAAGAAGTCCTGTACCCTGCGAATGAAGTAGACGAGTTGGATTGTAAAAGTGTAAGAATTCACTCAGATAATCTGGGGCCAGGCCTTTTTGTAGAGCTTTATAAGTTATAAGAAGTATTTGTAATCAATGCGGAATTTGACTGGTAACCAGTTAGAAGATGCTCATTGTCAAAGTGAATGTTGAAATCACCTACAATTAAAGCCTTATCTGTTGACAGTAGTAAGCAGGAAAGAAAAGTTAGCAAATTCCTGAAGAAATTCTGAAATAGGGACCAGGAGGGCGGTGGTGCCCGGTAAATAGTGATAAGCTGAAAAGAGTGGTTTTTGACTTCCATAATGATGGATCAGTCCCCCCCCCCCCCCCAGGCAGTTAATATTGCTGCACAGGGGGGTCACACCAGACACTGAAAGCAAAGGTTCACATTCTTTTGCCATTCACTAATATGTAATATTGGATCATTTTCCTCAACAAATAAATGACCAAGTATAATATTTTTGTCTAATTTGTCTAATTTGTTTTCTTTAATCTGGTGATGTTTTAGATCGTATTTATGCAGAAATATAAAAAAATCTGAAAGGGTTCACAAACTTTCAAGGACCACTGTATATTTGTCAGATTTATGTGTAAATTACTGCATTCTAAAGTGTAAGGGAAATTATTAAAGATATTTCAAATTCAAGCATTTAAATAACATGAACATAATAATGTACATGAAATGTGTTTTTATTTTATTTTAAAATCCCATTACAGTACTTAAGAAGCCAATTTAATTATTTTTTTAGCCAGTGTGTTCCTGTCTATGCTGTTTTTATTTAATGATGATGATGATATAATTTTTCAAAATTTTTCGTTTTCAAATGATTTGAAATGATCTCAAGAGGAATCTAGTGGGAGACTTGCAGCAGCGACCATGCAAGATCTCTAGCCTTTGTAAAATCATAGTCTTTGTCTTTAGATGTGAGAGGACATCAGACTTGCGTTTATTAAAAGTTTTTTAGAGTTTTTCAAAGTCGTTTAGTGTATGGTTAGCATGAAATATCTTTGAGACAGGATGCTGAGTTGTAGCGTTATCGCAGCTCCGAATTGCACAGCATAGCATAAGCCCTAGTTCTCAATGACTGAAAACGGACACACATCCCTTGCAATAGGGTTTGTAATTTGCTTCGCTCTTTCCAAGTTTTGTGGAAGCTTTGTCATCGCTTCTTTGTGTCTGTTGAGCCTCTGTTGTGTGCATGCAGGCCGGGAGCTGCACTTCCAAGTTCCACCTTTTTGCATTCGTTCATCAGCATTAACATTTAAAGAAATTGATGTTTGACATTTGTGAATTGATGCCGAATCCTCCCCATTCGCATCGCGATGCATCAAAAAATAGTTTTTTCCCCCAGTGCTTCAGTTATCATAGTGAGAAAAATAAATGCTAACAATACCCTTTTTTTCCACCAAACACATTTTATAATTTGCGTTCATATGAGGGACTCTATAAAATAAATCCTTCATTTTTTTTTCAAGTTTCACCATAACTGTCATGCAAGCTGTCTACTGGCTGAGCAGAACCTTCAGAAGTGTTCTGTGTTTATTTTTACACATAATCCTCTTAAGGCAATGTTATATTGCGGTGAGGTCTGAGTAAATATAGCATTTTTGATCTTCTTACAGATGTAATGGGACATTTAGTGGAGTTGCTTAACTTCCCCAGCCAGTACTTTATCAGTGACTGTATTAGACAGTCACTTCAGTAAAGTTTGTAGTTAGCAGTGACTAAGAATGCTGTAATGTCTAATAATAAACTGATAAGCAGTCTCATTTAGTGCTTAGTTTACACTAGAGCTAGATATATAGGGCAAAACCAAATCAGCTAGGACTTGGATATACTTTACTGCTTGGTTAGATGCATTGCATAAAATTGAAATAAATGCATGTGACCTCAAAAGCTTACAACATTTAAAATGTACTTCTCATGAATTGTACTACATATGGTGTCCATCACCCCTCTTTGAAACATGTGGCGAACATGTTCCTGCTTTTGACAAGAAAAAAACAATTACCATTGGTATGAGCGGTGAAGTCAGGACAGGTCACTTTTGCAGTTTTAATAAATAAGATACATGGGCAAAAGTATGTGGACATCAAAACCACGTCAATATGGGAATATGCAGTTTTCCATCTTTGCTGTATTCAGTCTCTGTGCTAGGTTTTGGAATAAAACAAATTCAGTTCCATGAGATTTGGCAGTGATGATGTGCCTATTTCTGTAACAACAAACTTTGCGCACTGAAACAAGAAAGACTTTCCATGAATGGTTAACATATTGCTGGAACACATGACTGACTAGAATGAAATTGCTGCATTAAGATAACCCTTTCCCTTTAAGGGGTCTAACCTAAACCATAAATTCAGCCCGAGGATTTATGCACTCTTGGCATTATGATTCCATATGAATTTTACTAATTATTCCTCTGCTTCAGTGTCCAAGATTGGTATGCTTTAAACCACCCCAGCTGTCGCTTGGCATTGTACATGATGACTTTAGTCAGCTATTAAAATATTGAAACTCATCCCACCTTCAGACACCTTCAGTATCTTGGAGTTTATACCTCTGTAGTGAAAATATTTTTTTGTGAGACATTTTTATCTGATATGACCTTTAGCACTTGGTGGTTTCATTCTCTGAACTTGTGGCTGAATTGCTGACACTTTTGTTTAATAAAGCAGTGATCCACGAGATTCTGTGTGTTACAGTGATTTTATCACCAGTAAGGTTATTAGATGCAATGTGAAGTGGGAGTGCCTAGAACCATCTTACCTTTGATAAAGTCACATGGCTTCTCATGGCTTACTGTTTTTATAAAACTGCAACAACAGCTATTTGATTGAATAAATCTGTGTTTAACAAATATATTCATTAATAATACTTATCTTAACAAATAATTATTCTGCAATGCAGTCTAGTCTGTACTGATCAGTCCTCCATGATAACCAACAAGCTGCTGAATCCAGGTTTCACTTCAGTGTGTGGCACGTAGTTTTAAGAAGAATTTGATTAAGATGTCATGTTCACATTCTTAAAGTCAACAAATAATTCCAGAGGCTGCAGTCTAGGGTTTTCTCTGGAATACCTGCTCTGTAATACCTTTAGCTCGGTAAGAAGCCTGTTATTGGGCATGTCAGGTGGGGTTGTCCAATTAGGCTAGGCTTTGGTGTATATGGCGTAGGGTTGGGCATCCTTGCCTTAGACTAAAGACAGACCCAGTGGTTCATGGTCAGAGTTTTGTGGTGATTTGGGATGTTGATTTGCCTCTCGTGCAGTCACGCAGGTTTGATGATTGCTGGAGAGGTGGCTTGCCAATGTGTTATGTCAAGTGATTTAGTGTTTCAGGTTTTATTGTGTCCCATTCTTCCTGAAAATACGTTTTAAGATGTGCAACAGTATGGGGTTGTCATAGTCCCATTCCGTTTCAAACTTTTCCACACATTCTCTATTGGGGACACATCAGGAATGCAGGCAAGCCAGTCCAGTACCCGTACCCTGTTCTTTGACAGCCTTTTTAATGTGTGCCTTTTCTGCATTAATGCTGCCATCAAATAAGTATAAATGATCCTTGCCAAGGGCACTGACCCAACCCCATACCACGACATAGGCTGTGTTTTGGACTTGTTGCTGATAATAGGCTGGATGGTCCTTTTCGTCTTTGATCTGGAGAACATGGTGTCATTTTTTCCAAATTAATTTTGTGACTGTAACTCCATATTGTAATGCTTGACAAAGGTTTGCCAAAGTAATCTCTTGCCCGTCTGGTTGTATCAGCTATTGTTGAATATTGGTCTTGGTGCAGTTCTGTCTGAGGGATCAGAGATCATGGGTGTTCAGCTTAAGCTTGTGCCCTTGCCCTTTATGCACTGAAATACCTCCCAATTTCTTGAATCATTTAATGATATTATGTACTGTAGAGGGAGAAATATGTAAATCCTTTCCAGTCTTTCTTTGAGGTACACTTGTTTTTAAACATTTCAATAACATTCTTACACATTTGTTGACAAACTGGAGATCCTCTGGCCATCTCCGCTTATTTCTCACACATCATTGGACTGAGAGAAGCAGGATAGTCGTTTCACAAATTCCCCTCCATGTAGGCCATATTGACCTAGCTGTTTGGAAGTCTTGGGAGCAGTGTTTCTAAGATGGCGCACAGATTCTGGACGGCCCAGACAGACCACCAGTAGAGAGAACTGTTTGATCCTTACACAAGCATGAGCAGCTCCCATAGTTTCGTTGTCCACCATAAGCACAGTTGGTACTTTCACTTTACTCCCGTCTCTGCCTAGATGATAGACCATTTCCAGGCACGAGAATTTCCGGGTTCGAGTACGGAGGCCTTGTGGGGAGCGTTTCAATCCTGCCTTTGCTGTGGAGAAAGACACTGGCCCAACTGCTTGTGTGATGCTCTGAGCAGCCATCGCATACAGTCAGTCATCTCTATTAGTGATACAAGAGACACTAAGGGAAAATGGAAATGACAAAACCCCATAGTGTTCCTTGCAAGCTCTTTGACTTTTATTTCATTGCAGACAGCAGGAACCAAAGATATTCATATTTTTATAATATACAGTACATCCATTCCTGCATTTTAGGCCTTCAGCACATTCCAAAAAAGTTGAGATGGGGCACTTTAGGGCTAGTAACGAGGTTAAAAAAAAAAATGAATGATGTGATTTTAAACAGGTGATTGTAATCATGTTTTGGTACAAAACACCATCCAGATGGGCAGATGATCTCCATTTTGTCAACAAATGCTTGAGAAAATTATTGAAATGTTTAAAAATAACATTTCTCAAAGAAATATTGGAAGGGACTTATATTTTCTTCCTCTGTAATGCATAATTTTAAATGATTCAAAGAATCTGGAGGAATTTCAGTCTATAAAGGGAAAGGGCACAAGCCTAAACTGAAGAGGGGTGATCTCCAATCCCTCAGACAGCACTGCATCAAGAACCATCATTCATCATAGCTGATAGGACCACATGGGCAAGGGATTACTTTATCACTACAATGCAGAGATACAGTCACAAAAGCCACTTAAAACATTACTGTGCAAAAATGAGTTTTACATTAACCATGTCCGGAAGCAGTGTCGACTTCTCCGGGCTTGGAAGTAGCTGGGATGAACCATCACACAGTGAAAACGTGTATTGTGATCAGTATCAGTATTTCCCGATCTATTATTTTTAAAGAAATAGCCACCGTGTGCTCCAGACCAAAGACAAAATGGACCATCCAGACTAGCCCAACTAGACCATCAGCTGCAAGCCCAAAAGCCAGGCTCTGTCACGGTATGGGGTTAGGTCAGTCAAGTCAAGTCAAGTCAGATCTATTTATATAGCGCTTTTTACAATGGAGCATTGTCTCAAAGCAACTTTACAAGTTTATATTATCTCCTAATATCTACGTCCAATCCCAAATTGAGCAAGCCTAGGGCGACAGTGGCAAGGAAAAACTCCCTAAGTGTTATGAAGAAGAAACCTTGGGAGGTCCAAGACTCAAAAAGGGACCCAACCTCCTTGGGCGGTGTAGATGATAAATGTAAGAATGTAACTAAAGTCATGGAGTCATGCTTCAAATAAAATGTGAAATATGCACATCGGCATTAAATAGTCCGATACACAGAGTCACTCCAGGATCCTGAGTGTAATTAGGAAAGTTGTTGGCGGCACTTCAACCTCAGGCAACCGAAGGAAGGTGAGGGTTACTGTCCTCTGGTGTGGCCTGGGTATGGTGGGACTGGAGCTGATGACGGAAGCAGCTTGAGTGAAGCTGAAGCGGATGAACATCATGTGTGGGGCAGGAACAATTTTGGCAAATGCCATTTTCAGTTCTTTGAGCAACATAAGCTGCCTTCAAGATGACAACTTTTCCAGGGACGTCAGTGCATTTTTCAAAAAGAAAAGTAATGCAAAACAAGCCAAATCAGAAAAATCTAGGACTGAAATATGTAAATCCATTCCAGTGTTTCTTTGAGGATCAATGTTTTTAAACATTTTAATAATTTTCTCACAGTTTTGTTGATAAAGTGGAGACCCTCTGACCATCTGTATTTCTCAAAGCCTTTTGTGGATGTTCCTTTTGTACCAAATCGTGATTACAGTCACTTGTTGACATTACCTGTTTGAAATCGCATCAGATGTAGTTTTTTTTTTTCTTTTTTCATTACTCATTACTAGTCCTAAATTACCACCATCTCAACTATTTTTGGAATGTGTTGCAATTCTGAAATGCAGGAATGGATGTTTATTAACAAATGCAATAACACTGACCAGAAAAAAAAAACATGAAATATACTGGGTTCATACTGTCAGCAATGATATACCAGTCATAGGAAATGTAAGGAACACTGCATTTTATTTTATTTTTTTTTATTTTTTTTAATTAATTCTCCATACCGTCTCAGCTTTTTCTGATTGTAGGTTGCATTTGGGTTGTTTAGTTTATTTTTTACATAGAGATTATCTAGGCTGGCTAATACCTTTTTGAATCCCTTTTTGAAGCTTGATTACCATGTTTAGGGAGTTTTCCCTTGCCACTGTTGTTGTAGGCTTGCTCATTTGGGGCTGTAGGCTTAGATAGTTGTGAAGCTGCTTTGAGAAAATGCTTTGTTGTAAAAAAAAAAAAAGGCTTTATAGAAATAAACAGACTTTGACAAAGCTATATTTGGCAGTTAGCTATTCAGTTCAAAGCACTAATTATAGATATTCCATGCCATTTATGCACATTTTGGCAATTGTGATTGTGCTTAAAGTAGTGAATTCCACTGCTCAGAAGGGATGTCTAAATACTTCAAACAAGTACAGTATGTAGAGCTGATTTTCTGGACCTAAACATTGTCTGAATATAAACAAGTTATTTACAATAATAAATCAAATTATTTTTAACCCAAGGTAGATACTACCTACAAATACAAAGCTTTCTTTGTCTGGCCAAAAGGCCCATCTGAAATTCCCTTGTTATCTTGGTTTCAACATGACCTTAAACGTCCCCATCCCATTTCTTGTCGCCTTTTGCTGATTTACAACCCATGTGCATTTATGTCTTCTTGGAAGACTGCTTACTGCAGCAGGCAATGGAACATAGACTTTGTCTGTCCGGGAGAATCAAAAACAAAACTGTGGCTTTCTTTGGTGGAACAAATCTGTCCTTCCTTTCCACTTACTATATGCTCTTTCCCATTGTGGATACCATTTGTCATGCATAAAGAAGCAAAATACATGAAACTAATTTCTGTAATGTTATGGGCGATAAAAATAGCTATATGCAGAGTGTACATATTTTCCTAAACTTTCAGTACAAAGCTAGATGTAGCTGTTTTCTTTACCTTCCTCCAATCTTTTCAATCAACTAGGATATACACATACACAATCCTCTTCTGGATCATCCATGGACAGGTGTCTTTTATACAGATAACAAGGTCAAGCAGGTGCCATTAATACAGGTAACGAGTGGAGAACAGAAGAGCTTCTTAACGAAGAAGTTACAGGTCTGTGAGAGCCAGAAATATTGCTTGTTTGTGACCAAATACTTATTTTTCCACCATGATTTACAACTAAATTCTTTAAAAATACTACAATGTGATTTCCTGGATTTTGTTTTCTCATTTTGTCTCTCATAGTTGAAGTGTACCTATGATGAAAATTACAGACCTCTCTCATCTTTCTGAGCAGGAGAACTATAGGTCTGTAGGGCTGAAGAAGGTCAGATAGATAGCAAAGAGCAAAATTATTGGGTGATATTTATGTCAGCATAAGAATTTTGGTGAAATTGTGGTGTTTTGACCGGGTGTGAGTGAGAAGACGAGTAGCGAAATTCTGCACCATCTGAAGTTTATGAAGTAATGAAGAGCCTACATGAAGAAAGCTGCAGTAATCTAAGCAGCTGGAAATGAAAGCATGATTGAGAGTTTCAGTCAAGTTTCATCAAGTTTCAGATTAGAATCAAGCGTGACACATAGTGGTGCTTGAAAGATTGTGAACCCTTTAGAATTTTCTATATTTCTGCATACATGTGAGATAAAACATCATCAGATTTTCACAAAAGTCCTAAAAGTAGATCAAGGGAACCCAGTTAAACAAATGAGACAAAATATTATACTTGGTCATTTATTTAGTGAGCAAAATGATCCAATATTGCATATTAGTGAGTGGCAAAAGTATGTGAACCTTTGCTGTTTTTAGATACTTGCTGCTCAGTATCTGGTATGAACCCCCCTATGTAGCAATTACTGCAATTAAATGTTTTTTAACTGCTCGTTTCAGGTCCTTCCACAACATTTCGATTGGATTAAGGTCAGGACTTGGCCATTCCAAAACATGAACTTTATTCTTCTTTAACCATTCTTTGGTAGAACGACTTGTGTGCTTAGGGTCATTGTCTTGCTGCATGACCCACCTTCTCTTGAGATTCAGTTCATGGACAGATGTCCAGGCATTTTCTTTTAGAATTCTCTAATATAATTCAGAATTCATTGTTCCATTAATGATGGCAAGCCATCCTGGCCCAGATGTAGCAAAGCAGGCCCAAACCATGATACTACTACCACCGCCACCATGTTTCACAGATAAGATAAGGTTCTTATGCTGGAATGCAGTGTTTTCCTTTCTACAAACATAACGCTTTTCTTTTAAACCAAACAGTTCTATTTTGGTCTCATCCATTCACAAAACATTTTTCCAATAGCTTTCTGACTTGTCCATGTGATCAGTGATTGAAAACACCTGACTCTAATTTCACCTTTAAATTAACTGCTAATCCTAGAGGTTCACATACTTTCACCACTCACTAATATATAATATTGGATCATTTTCCTCAATAAATAAATGACCAAGCATAATATTTTTGTCTTATTTGTTTAACTGGGTTCTTTTTATCAACTTTTAGGACTTGTGTGAAAATTGATAATGATAATGTTTTAGGTCATGTTTATGCAGAAATATAGAAAATTCTAAAGGGTTCACAAACTTTCAAGCACCAGTGTAGATTTTGCATCACAGGGGAGGGTGAAAGAGTAATATCATTAATGGAAAGACTAGAGGCATAGTTCTAGATTCCCAAGAGGTTGGTTATTAAAGGATTTAGTCCGTAGATAATTCTGGGTGTCATCCGCATAACAATGAGAGTCAAGATTAAAACCATGTATGATCTGACCTAGTGAAAGTGAATAATTAACACTAAGGGTCCTAGCATTGAGCCTTGCAGGGCCCTTGACTGATAGTAGATATGCAAGCGTTTCAATTTTTTTCCTTAATCTATTAGTTCGGAAGGAAGGAAGGAAGAAAGGAAGGAAGGAAATAGTAAACCAATCTAGGGCCAAAATAATAACACACAGCTCACACAGTCTTTATAGGAGGATGGAATGTGTCAAAAGCAGCATTAAGCCTAGCAGAGAATGCCAAGAGCTCCTGGATTTGCATCTGCAACTTTAACTAAAGCAGTTCTGTGATGTAAAATGGTCGAAAACTAGATTGAACCAAAAAGGTTGTTGTTTCTAAGTAGGCTTTGAGCTGAAAAGCAAGGACTCGCTCAAGAACTTTTGATAGAAATGGATAATTTGTTGGGCCATTACATTTGATCAATCAAGATCAGGCTTTTTAAAGATAGAGTGACTACAGCTATTTGGTAGACCAAATTTGGTGCTTTAAAGTCTTTGAACCCTTTGTGAACCCTTCCGTGTAAATACAATATGACCTATGACATCTTATTTTTAGTCGTAAAAGTAGATAATAAGAACCAATTCAAGCAAATGAGACAACTATATTAACAACATTTATATTTACTTATCATTTACTTATTGAAGAAAATGATCAAATATTGGATATCTATGTGTGACAAAAGTATGTGGTTCTAGTTTTAGAACTTAATTTGAAGGTGAAATTAGAATCAGGTGTTGTCAATCAATTGGATGACAATCAGGTGTCAGTGGGCCCTGCTGAGTTTAAAAAACAGGGATCTGTTAAATTCTGATCATCACAGCAGGATTGTGGAAGGTTCATAGGTTCATCGTAGCACAAAAAAGGAGATTTTTGAGGACCTCAGAAATCTAAGTGTTGATGCTCAATGGGTTGGGAAAGGCTGCAAAACCATCTAAAGACCAGTCCACAGCCAGAGAGAGGAAATGGAGGAAATACAAGATCATTGTTAACATCTTCAAGAGTGGTCAACCAACAAAGACCATTCCAAGACCAAGGTGTGTAATAGTTGGTGAGGTCACCAAAAAACCCAGTTTAACTTCTAAGCAACTAAAGGCCTCTCTCACATTGACTAATATTAATGTTCATGAGTCCACCATCAGAAGAACACTCAATAACAATGCTGGCAAAGGAGGGTTGGGAGGAGAAATATATTGCTCTCCAAAAACAACATTTGATGTTGTTACGGTTCGCCTCCATAAAAGCCTGGCAAACCGTGTTAAAGAAGCAAAAGGGTTTTTTAGGGTCCAATTGCAGTTAGCTCCAGATGGAAATGGTGAACAAAAAGAAACAGGAAATAATATAGCGATGTGTGGGGATATACTTACGCTGACACACACATGAAAAGAAAATAAAGTTGCACCTGGGGATTGAACTCTGATCACTTACGTTAGGGACCAGAGCTCTGGCATTTTGCCACAAGCGGGCCACAAGTGTCAAAAGAAAAATAAGGGGCAAAAACAAGCGCTGTGCAGAGCGGACTCAAAAACAAAACCACTTCTTTATATACAAAATGAAAGGAGGAGGGGCCAGGCCACACACGTGCTTTAAAGTCCAGTTGTCCTGCTTAGTTTCTCCAACTGTACATTATGTGCTCAGTGCATGTTCACACAGACAAATCTACAATGACCTTTCTGATAGATATATGGGATGGTGTAATTCTACAGGTATTGGTGTTGGCTGAGCAGTGAATAGGTGGCTGTGCAATGCTCCATTACGTCATAATGTGACCAGTGGTTGAACCCATGCTAGAAATCCTGACTTTCAGGACCGAACTGCTAATTCATTCAGGAAATGATTGTCATTAGTATGACTTAATCACTCTGATTAAAATAAATGGGAGAGTCATTAAAGAGAGAGACAGAGGCAGGGAAAGCCAAGCATTCTCTTTGGAATATTGTGAAATCATACTGGGATAACATGGATCATGTTATCACAACTGTGATAGCCTAGCAGTTAGCATACTGGACTGTGGACCAGAAGGTCCAAAATTCAAATCCACCACTGACACTGTTGGGTCTTTGAGCAAGACCCTTAACCTCGATTTTTTGGATTGTAAGTAAATGAATTATCTGATATTGGAGTGCCAGATTTAGTGCACACTGTTGTGCAGCGTTTAATGTGAGGCAGTACTGGTTCTGGCTCGGTCAGATCTTAGCGGTAGACTGGTTCCATTTAGGAAATCGGCTGCGTAGGGATTCTGAAGGCCCGAGGTAAGGTAGTTTAATAGTGTAGGAACAGAGATTTCCCACGGTCCCTTTCCCCCTTGCTTTCGCTTTTAGTGATCGCTCGAACACGATCGCTTCCTGTTACTCACTCTGTGGCGCCGTGCACCGCACTTTTTTTTGTTTTTGTTTTGTGTGAGACTGGAGATGTGCTTCGGTGTGCTGCATCCTCCAGTTTCTCATGTCGCACTTCTTACGCGCTTGCCCCCTTCATTCAGTGCCTTTTAAATACACTTTCATTCCGTGCCCCTTCACTGGTGCGCACACCCCGCCCTTCCGCACGTTCATAGGATGCTGAGCAGTGGGTTACATCATCCTCAGTGTGGAACGCCGTGTTAAGCGTCCTAGCCAACGTTTCAGTGTCCCATGTTTGGTTCCTGGTTGCCCTACCGTCGTGATCCACTTAACTGATCACATGGGGGGCTTTATTCATTTCATTTTACTTCTGTCAGAGCCAGCTGCATATTGGGTCCTAAACTCACTAATAATTAATTATTAGTTTAACGAGACCGCTAGGGCTGAATATTATGGTGAGTCGTAACAGCATGCAATGACCAATATTGGACCCAGCGTTAGCTCTGAGACCTCCCACCATGGAGGTCTCCCGCTGCCGCAGATGGCGTTGTCAGTCTTTGGAGGGGTCCCGTTTAGCTTTTGGGGGTTAGACCAGCCTGTGTGGTCCCACTAGTGACCTGGGTTGGTAAACTGACCCTGCTGAGCTGTCCAGCCCCCACCGCAAAAGACGCCGGCGTCCACCTAAGACTCACCCAGGACTGCTTTGGTCATCTATCACTTTCGGCGAGCCCAGTGATGTTGACTGTCCTGCAGTTCCTGAAGGTCCGGCCCAGCCCATCTCTTGTGTCCCCCCCAGTTCGATGGATCCTCCTAGTATTTTTGAGCTCAGGCAAGGCCCTCAAGGTTGTAGATGTGGAGGAGTTCCATCGGCTGGCCGTAGAGACGGACATTAATGGAGGCTTTTGAGCTTGGCCTCAGGAAGAAGGTCAGGGACAAGTTGTCTGCTCTGGAACCACCTCCCTCTCTGGTCGAGTTATACGATCTGGCCGTCCAGGTTGATGCTCACCTCATTTCCAAAGCTAGGGACAGGGCTGGGTTGGCCTGTAGTTTGACGCCTTTCGATCAGGCTGATCCAATTTGGCCTGAGCCACCTGCGTCCTGTACGGATTCTGAAAGTCCACCCTAGCCCATCCCTCACGTCCTTTCCAGCAATATAGATCCTCAACCCCTGGTCCCGCCTCGTAAGTCACCTGGCATTCTAGAGGCCAGACAGGGCTTGAGGCGAGTAGCCGAGTATGTGGGTGAATTCCATCTACTGGCCGAGGAGAGTGGGTTTTGTGACCGGTCACTTATGGCCATTTTCGAACAAAGTCTCAGCAAGGAAGCGAGTTGTTCTTTCTGGAACCTCCTTCCTCACTAGCAGATCTGTACGATCAGGCCATTCGTACGGATGTGCGTCTAACTCTGAGGGGCAGGGAGAGGGCCGATTCGACCAACATACCAACACTGGCCTCTCAGACAGTTCCCACTCTTTCCAACCCTCCCACGCCTTCTGTGGACCTTCTTGGTTTTCCCGCCACTGCGGTGACTTCTTCAACTTCCTTGGTTGGTGTGGTTCAGACCGATCCTTAGCTACTTGACGTATTGAAGCAGCTCCCATCTATTGCCGCAGCCATTAAGGAAGTGCCCGCCACTGCGCCGCTTGTAAGCTCCGAACCTGAGCAAGTAAGCTCTGTTCCTGAGCGATTGGCACCCCCTAGCTCCGTACCTGAGCTCGCCGCGGCAATTAGCGCCGTACCTGAGCTCGCCGTGCCAATTAGCGCCACACCTGAGCACGTAAGCTCTGTATTTGAGCTGCTAGCGCTGCCTAGCTCTGTACCTGAGCTCGCTGCGCCAAATAGCACCGTACCTGAGCACGTAATCTCCGTACCTGAGCTCTTTGCACACTGGTCGACAGCCCCGACCCCTGCGCCATGGTCGTTGGTCCCGAGTCCCGTGCCACTATCATTCAGACCGATCCCTAAGCCACGGTCGTTGAGGCTTCGGTGCACTGCGTCTTCCAGTTTCGCTTGGCGCGCTTCTTACGCGCTTGCCCCCTTCATTCAGCGCCTTTTAAATGCACTTTCATTCCATGCCGCCCCGCCATGCCCCGCCCCTCCGCATGTTCATAGGACGCTGGGTAACGTCATCCTCAACGTGGCATGCTGTGTTAAGTGTCCTAGCCAACGTTTCAGCGTCCAGTGTTCGGTTCCTGGTTGCCCTACCGTCGTGATCCACTTAACTGATCACATGGGGGGCTTTATTCATTTTATTTTACACACTCCTTCTGTCAGAGCTAGCTGCATATTGGGTCCTAAACTCACTAATAATTAATTATTAGTTTAACGGGACAGCCAGGGCTGAAAATTATGGCGACCCGTAACAGCATGAACATACTTTAGCAGCTAACTAGCTATCGAACGCTTTTATCATCTAGTAAAAGCCCCTAATGTTACACTTCACAATAAACAGTAACTTAAAACAATACAGGAGGTCCTCGGGTTACGTTAGTCCCGAGTTACGATGTTTCGTGGTTACGACACATCTCCCATTTACTGTATAAAGCCTTGTTTCGACTTAAGTGGTTTTGCGTCGTAAATGTCGTAACGTGAACTTCGTGTTTTGTGTGCGGCGAAAGAATACACGGTTACGTGGCTCGTTTTTTGATAATTACTGTGTTAGGATAGGATAAGTGCTTACAGTATGTTATTTACGTACAGTACGTACGTATGTTCCGACTTACACCGTAAATCGGTTTACGATGTGACGTAGGAACGGATCAACGTCGTAAGTCGAGGACCCGCTGTATATAACAAATTAAACTACCTCTTAACCTGAACTGAGTCAACTGACACCCCATATGCGACTCCTGAATCGACCCAACGCCAACCGTATCCTAGTAACTGGGAGAGGCAGTTTCTAGAGCAGCAGAGGGATGCAGCAATTTCATCCAAAAGACAGCATATCATAGATTTGTGCACAGCATACCATATAATTGTGTTTGAGTAAAAAGACGGTACATTCTTGTTTACCTTTTAATAGGTTCTATGCTGGTTGCTTCCTATTCGCATATTAATGTGTATACTAGCGACGTAGATAATAATGTTATAAATAACCATCAGGGTTTGGTAAATGTAGCAAAAATAACGTTATTTGAGGGATTATACTGGGACGTTAGCGAACATCCCAAGAATGTTTGGGGACGTTCCATTAGTTCTAGAATAGAATCTGTCGCGAACGTTAAAAATGTATCCAAATAGGGACGTCTTTGAACATCCCAGGGACGTCCGCTGTTTGCTGGGAAGTCTTTTGAGACAGAACCTTAACTCAATAACATCATTCTGAATTTCCTCTTCCTGGCAGAATCAGACTCGCTCTCATGATGATTGTTCATAATCCATTGGGGATTGGCTGACTGTTTGTGAGTGTCATCTATTAGCCAATGCCGGTGAGAGGAGGTGGATTTAGCTGGGCTGCGGGAATTCAGTGCAACGCTCTCTCCACTCTTGTGCTGATCCTTATTGCCTTAAGACTGCTCAGCGTTAAAAGGATTATCAGGGCTGATCGTAGGAGTGACTGCAGTAGTCCTGAAGCAATGCAAGAAGTCAGACTAAAGGCAAGTACAACCGTATGTGATATTCTGAACTTTTTTAAGACCTTGTACCTTGTACTAATGAGAATATTTGAGTCATACCAGAATAAAGCTTCACCTTTTAGAATATGCATTCATTCATTCATTTTCTATAGCCTCTTAATCCAATTAAGGGTTAAGGAGATCCAGCAGCACAAGGGACAACCCTGAACAGGCGACCTGTTCATCATAAGGAACACTCACTCTTTCACTCGGTTACTGATTTAATGCATGTTTTTAAATGTGGAAGGAAACCCACACTAACAGTGGTCGAGCTGGGATTTGATCTCTGGTCTCTGGAAATGTGAGGTGACAGTGCTAACCAGTGTGACACTGTGCCACCCATTTTTTACATACCAGTTTATTAAAATATTATATAATGAAATTATAAAATAAACACATATAAAATGTCACTTAAGGTCAAAAAGACCCTATGTCATAATCTGTCTTTAAGATTTTTAAACCTGTGTGTGTAATTTTGTGGATGTGGCTCACTGAAGGTAATTTATAATATAATATATTAATTATGGATACATTAAAAATGTCTATATGACTTGCAATGAGAGAAGAAAATGTAATGTAGGTGTAGTAGATGAGGTGGAGATAAATGTATAAAGTTTACAATATTATGGTAGCAAAATCACTGTTTTTGCCTGTGGTGCCTAGCCTTAACTTTCTTTCTGAGATAGTTTTGCACCATGGCTCCAGGCCTGAGAAAGCCAGTAGATTGTACACCAGTAGACTGTAAACACTAAGATGATGAAAACATATGGCCAGAGGGGAAAAAAGAAGATAAAAGGAGTAGCGGTTTTGCAAGGTTTAAAACACAGAAAGAAAATCCATTTAACAGCTTTTGGGAGTGTCTGGAGTTCCTTGTGACAATAAATGTGCCTTCTACTTTTGATTACAATAGACAAGTCAAGTCAAGTCAAGTCATATTTATTTATATAGCGCTTTTTACAATGGAGCATTGTCTCAAAGCAACTTTACAAGTTTAGATTATCTCCTAATAACTACGTCCAATCCTAGGGCGACAGTATCAAGGAAAAACTCCCTGAGTGTTATAGGAAGAAACCTTGGAAGGACCAAGACTCAAAAAGACCCAACCTCCTTGGGCAGCGTAGATGATAAATCTAAGAACGAAACTAAGTCGCATAAGGAGGTCAAAGTTCGAATAAAATGTGAAGTATGCCATCGGCATTAAGTGGCCCAGTATGATGGGCTAGAGCGGATGACGTGAAGCAGCTTGAGTGAAGCTGAAGTGGATGAACATCATGTGTGTGGGGCTGGAACTGGGGGTACCAAGTGAAACACAAGCTCGAGAGAAAACAGAAAATGTATTAGTTATTGATTAGGAGCACAGTGTCTATTAACAATCATTGGATGGCCATTGATGCGACTGTCATTAAGCTAATAGCAGAGCATAGCTAGAAAGAGGAGAACTGGTAGGAAACAACAGCCAAGAGGGATCACATGAGACATTTGCAACCCCACGGGATGCAGAAGACAGCACCCAATGTCCTCTGATCACCATAAGACTCTTTGACCTATGAACCCCAGCTCTGCCCTTAGTCTAAGGCAAGGATGCACGAGTCAAGATCATGGGAGGACAGTCGAAGCCCAGTTTCAGCCAGACCGCGCCACTCAACGGCTCCCCGGCTACGGACCAGGCATTGCAGGCGAGGCCAGACAATAAAATCTAAATCTAGTCAAAAGCCTGCGCAAATAAGTTATGTCTTTAGTCTAGACTTAAAATTTTTGGAGAGTGTCTGAGTCTGAGTCTCGAACGAAAGTCGGAAGTTTATTCCATAGTTGGGGGGCCATGTATGAGAAAGCCTTTCCCCCTGCTGTGACTTTTTTAATTCTAGGAACTAAAAGAAGTCCTGCACCCTGCGAATGAAGTAGATGAGTTGGATTGTAAAACTCTAAGAGTTCACTCAGATGATGTGGGGCCAGGCCATGTAGAGCTTTATAAGTTATAAGAAGTATTTTGTTATCAATGCAGAATTTGACTGGCAACCAGTGTAGTGATGATAGAACAGGAGTGATATGATCAAATTTTCTAGTTCGAGTTAGCACTCGGGTGGCTGCATTCTGAACTAACTGAAGTTTATTTGTAGATTTACTAGAGCATCCAGTAAGTAAGGTGTTACAGTAATCCAACCTTGAGGTTAGAAACGCATGAACAAGTTTTTCTGCATCAATAAAAGAGAGGATATTTCTAAGTTTAGCGATATTACGTAATTGAAAGAAAGCAATTCGAGTGATGCTGCAAATATGTGCATCAAAAAAGAGATCTGAATCAAATGTGACCCCTAAGTTTTTTGCAGACGGACTGGACAATACTGGACAGCCATCTAGATTTAGGATAGATGTAGCCAACCTGTCTCTCACAGCCTTGGGTCCCACTAATAGAACCTCAGTTTTATCTGAGTTAAGTAAGAGAAAATTAAATAACATACAATCTTTTATTTCCTTTACACAGTACTCAATTTTGTTGATTGTAAGCCTGTCATTAGGTTTGGCTGATATGTAAAGCTGTCTATCATCTGCATAGCAGTGGAAACTAATGCCATGTTTACAAATAACTGAGCCTAGTGGCAGCATGTACAGAGAGAATAAAAGCGGGCCAAGCACTGACCCCTGAGGCACACCATACTTCACTTTTGAGAGCTTAGACCTTAGATTATTTATATGAACAAACTGGTACCGGTCAGCTAAGTAAGATTTAAACCAAGAAAGTGCCGATCCCTTAATACCTACAGTATTTTCTAGTCTGTTTAGTAACACATCATGATCTATAGTGTCAAATGCTGCACTTAAATCTAACAGAACAAGAAAAGAAACACATCCCTTTTCTGAGGACATTAACAAATTATTTAGTACCCTAATTAATGCTGTTTAGTACTATGACGGGGCGTGAAGCCAGACTGAAATGTTTCATAAATACATTACTTTGGAGGTAACGGCGAGGTACCCAAAAGTTCTATTTTTGGTTTCATCATCTGACCATATGATATTCTCCCAATCCTCTTGCTGGATTATCCATAATGCTCTCTGGCAAACTTCAGACGGGCCTGGACATGTAGTGGCTTCAAGCAGGGAGACACGTCTGGCACTACAAGGATCTTAGGTCCGGTCTCTTGGATAGTGTGGTTACTGTATGGTAGCCTTTGTTACTTTTGGTCCCAGCTCTCCTGCAGGTCATGCTCAGGGGTCCCCCATGTAGTTTCGGGGATTTTTGCTCACAAGTTATTTGAGTTAAGTAAGAAGAAATTAAATGACATGCCGAATCTTTTATTTCTTTTACACAGTCCTCAATTTTGCTGATTGTAAGGGTCGTCATTTGGTTTGGCTGATATGTACAGCCTGTGTATCATCTGCATGGAGCAGTGGCAACTAATGCCATGATGTTTATGAATAACTGAGCCTAGTGGCAGCATGTACAGAGAGAATAAAAGCAGGCCAAGCACTGAACCCTGAACTAATGCCATGTTTACGAATAACTGAGCCTAGTGGCAGCATGTACAGAGAGAGTAAAAGCTGGCCAAGCACTGACCCCTGAGGCACGCTATACTTCACTTTTGAGAGCTTAGACCTTATATTATTTATATGAACTTATTTGAGTTAGAAAATTAAATGACATCCAATCTTTTATTTCTTTTACACAGTCCTCAATTTTGCTGATTGTAAGGTCGTCATTTGGTTTGGCTGATATGTACAGCTGTGTATCATCTGCATAGCAGTGGCAACTAATGCCATGTTTATGAATAACTGAGCCTAGTGGCAGCATGTACAGAGAGAATAAAAGCAGGCCAAGCACTGAACCCTGAGGCACGCCATACTTCACATTTGAGAGCATGGAGCGTAGATTATTTACATAACCAAACTGGTACCGGTCGGTCAAGTAGGATTCAAACCAAGAAAGTGCCAATCCCTTAACACCATTATTTATACAGTATTTATACAGTATTTTCTAGTTTATTCAGTAAAGTTTATTTAGTAAACATTGTGATCTATTATGTCATGGTGCACTTAAATCTAACAGAACAAGAAAAGAAACACATCCATTATCTGAGGACATTAATAAATCATTTAGTAACCTAATTAATGCTGTTTCAGTGCTATGACGGGGCCTGAATCTTGACTGAAATGTTTCATAAATACCATTACGTTAGAGGTAACTACAGAGCTGCTGATAGACAGCTTTTTCTAAGATTTTGGAGAGAAATGGTAGATTTGTCTTTAGAATGTCTTAGAAAGTCCAGAGTATCCACAGGAAACCTGTGCAGACAAGGGGGTGGGGGATAGGGGAACAAGCAAACTCCACACAGGCAGCAACTGGGACGAGTATTGAATTGGGAACCTCTGAAGCTGTGTAGCAACAGTGCTAACCACTGTACCTCCCTCGCACAAACAGCTTACAGCTAAAGAACACCATTTAACTAAAACTCATCAAAGGAGTTGATGTGATTGATGTAGCTTCATGATAGAAAAAGTGGAAGAACATATGCCCTTCATCACAAGATCAGGATGTCACAGTTCAAATCATTACCACCTTTTTAAGTTTTTCATTTTTACTTTTTAAAACATCTTAAGATTTTTAAGGGATTTATAACGTTGGGGTTTTGGGGATTTTGAAAAATCTTCCATGACTCATTTTCATTTTACTTTCATGCTGATTTCTCATGAATGTATTTTTAGGATCTGTTTTCTATGCTAAACTCTTTGGTGGTAAATGTATTACTCTGTGTGTTCCTCAGACTTGATCCTGTAACCTTGACATGTTACGATGTTTCAAAAGTTAATGAAGATGTTCTGACTGCCAAGGATCTACTGACACACAGACCAGGAGTTTCAACTTGCAGGGAACAGCTGACAATACAAGAGAAGAAATGAGTCCTGGAAAAATGTCTGATTGTTCTAAAAGAATGCTGATGGGTATCACTGCAAGAGCTTGAGCTCTAGCTGATGGTATGGATATTTAAGAGCCATTGAGAGAAATGTTATCATTTAATATAATAATTTCTGGTAAAGGGCAGCCAGATAATAATTGGCCAGTGTTGAATCAAGGCGCAAACTTCTCCTAGCTTAAACATTATCCCAACTGTTGGCATTTAATGAAGTCTGAATTCTGGGCAACAGAATGCCAGCCAAGTCCCCCATGTACTTAAAGACACCCACATCAAAGTATGGCAAAAAGTTAAAACTGAGAGATGTTTTGTCTGGTGATATGATCAGCTCTCCTCTAGGAGACTTGCGCCACAGTGCCCACGTTGGACCAGAAGGAGAACGTGATATGTTTGAGGATGTTGGGTTCCTAGAAGACAATATGGACATGTTACCAGCCGTAGCACACAAGCCACACCCCTGTCCCAAAAGCACTAACAGGCATCTTAGTGACTTGTTTGATGTAAGACCTAAAGGATTGTGCTCCAATCTCAGTTCAACCCATAACTCTTTTCTTAAAACCACCATCTCAATGCCTGTTTTCATTATCCATGAGCAACCCCCTCCTAAGCCTCCTCGTCTATATCTAGAGGAAAGCTCCTACTCTCAGCAGCAGCAGAACCATCACAATCAGCAGCAGCGATCTATGTCTGTGTGTCAGGAAGGGGTTGGACTCTATAGAGAACCCTGTCATGACAGACACCTTGTGCTCCCTGCTGGAGAGTTCTCTGCGGCCTCTTCTGATGACTCGATGTCTGAAGGTTGTGGTCCACTGGATCCTAAGCGAGGTTTGAACCTGGACTCTGATGCTGGCCTGAGCAATGACGACCTGCAGAGTGAACGTGAATCTGCCTCACCCTGTCCTTGCATGTCACACTCAGAGTCTTTTGCTGGTCTGGACCTGGATCTGGGGCCATCCATTCTAGATGATGTTCTCAGGATAATGGATAGTTACAAGAGTGAGGAGAACAGGTGTCAGCTGTGAGCTGGTGGAAAACCTTAAACATTGTAATATGTGTCTTCCAAAACTCGGGAAGTGTTCAAACTCGGTAGGCAAAGTAACAAAGGTATGGCACAGGAAAAACTGCACACTGACAGTGAAAATCTCATACTATTTAAGCTTTTTTTCTTTTCAGAAAAATGATATTTATATAGATTGAAGCTACATACTGTATGTTACAGTACATCTAAACTGGAGATTTTGTTTTTCCCATCTTAATCTTATCCTCATGGCCAGTCAAATTCACTGGGATACAGTAACCTTAGGCAGACGGCAGTCCATTGCAGGGCTCAGCAGTAGTCGCTGTTTACTGCACCGAGGGTGTCTGTTTGATTCCTGGTTGGCTGGATGACAACGGCGGGACTCAATCTTGGGTCACTGCATTGGTGTCTGTTGCCACCAGAATGCCTGAAGTGGAGATAGAGAACCATAAGCAGGTTGTGTGTTCTGTGTATACTGTATATTTACTGTATATAATCACACACATAAAACATGCTCAAGGAGGATGAAGTTCATTATTAGTATTGCATCACAGATACAGTTAATTGTTCTATGATATGTACAACAATGAGCTGTGTAATCTGAACATGTAAATAAAAATAAAACCAAATGCTTTATCTTTGTTGTCATGTAATGATAACTTATTAATTTTATATATCAACTCACTCAACTATAGTCGATCAAATGACACAATTGAACGTGTCAGGATCATTTGCTTATGCATAATATCAACCATGGTTATGTGTTATAAATATTTAAATATAAACATTTATCAACTTAATGTGTTGCACTACAGTTTATACTCAGAGACACAAACTGTCACATTAACTCCTTCGTTCTTTCATTCATTTTCTATACCCACTTAATCCAATCTGTGCGGGGCCAGGGCATAACTGGTAGCACAGGACACAAGGCATGGACCAACCTAGACAGGGTTCCAGTCCATCACAGCACACACATGCACACACTGGGACTGGGAATCGTGGCGTGGATATGAGCTGTAGGACAGCACAACAGACAGCTTACTGTAGGGTATGAGCTCTATGAGCTTTAGGACATACAGTGGTGCTTGAAAGTTTGTGAACCCTTTAACATTTTCTATATTCCTGCATAAACATGACCTAAAACTTCATCAGATTTTCACACAAGTCCTGAAAGTAGATACAGAGAACCCAGTTAAACAAATGAGAAAAAAATATTAAACTTGGTCATTTACTTACTGAGGAAAATGATCCCATATTACATTTAAGTGAGTGGCAAAAGTATGTGAACCTTTGCTTTCAGTATCTGGTGTGACCCTGTCCTGTGCAGCAATAACTGCAACTAAACGTTTCCTGTAACTGTTGATCAGTCCTGCAGACCGGCTTGGAGAATTTTAGCCCATTCCTCCGTACAGAACAGCTTCAACTCTGTGATGTTGGTGGGTTTCCTCACATTAACTGCTCACTTCAGGTCCTTCCACAACATTTCGATTGGATTAAGGTCAGGACTTTGATTTGTCCATTTCAAAACATGAACTTCATTCTTCTTTAACCATTTCTTACGTAATATCGCTAAACTTAGCAATATCCTCTCTTTTAATGATGCAGAGAAACTTGTTCATGCGTTTATAACCTCAAGGTTGGATTACTGTAACGCCTTACTTACTGGATGCTCTAGTAAATCTATAAATAAACTTCAGTTAGTTCAGAATGCAGCTGCCCGAGTGCTAACTCGAACTAGAAAATTTGATCATATCACTCCTGTTCTATCATCACTGCACTGGTTACCAGTCAAATTCCGCATTGATTACAAAATAGAAATTCTAAAGGGAAATGTCAGGACATCTGTCCATGAACTGAATCTCAAGGACAGGCAAGCCATCCTGGCCCAGATGCAGCAAAACAGGCCCACACCATGATACTATCACCCCCCCATGTTTCACAGATGGGATATGTTTCTTATGCAGGGAATGCAGTGTTTTGCCTTTCTCCAAACATAAACACTTTTCTTTTTAAACCAAAAGTTCTGTTTTGGTCTTATCCGTCCACAAAATCATTCTTCCATTAGCCTTCTGGCTTGTCCACGTGATCTTTAGCAAAACTGCAGGCAAGCAGCAATGTTCTTTTAGTAGAGCAGTGGCCTTCTCCTTGAAACCCTGCCCATGGAACACATTGTTTTTCAGTGTTTTTATCAAGTCAAAGTCAAGTCAGATCTATTTTATATAGTGCTTTTTACAATGGAGCATTGTTCTCAAAGCAGCTTTACAAGTTTAGATAATCCCAAGTTTAGAGTATCTCCTAATAACTACGTCCAATCCCAAATTGAGCAAGCTTAGGACAAAAGTGGCAAGGAAAAATTCCCTGAGTGTTATAGGAAGAAACCTTGGAAGGACCAAGACTCAAAAAGGGACCCAACCTCCTTGGGTGGCGTAGATGATAAATCTAAGAGCGAAACTAAAGTCATGAAGTCAAAGTTCGAATAAAATGTGAAGTATGCACATCGGCATTAAGTGGCCCGGGTATGATGGGGCTGGAGCTGATGACGGAAGCAGCTTGAGTGGAGCTGCAGCGGATGAACATCATGTGTGGGGCTGGAACTGGTACCGGAACACAGCTCGGAGAGAAAACAGAAAATGTAATTAGTTATGGATTAAGAGCACAGTGTCTATTAACAATCACTGATGCCATGTCAATCACTGATGCCATGTGTAGCATGAGACCCCGGCAGCATTAGCTATAGCAGCATAGCTAGAAAGAGGAGAACCGGTAGGAAACACAGCCAAGAGGGATCACATGAGACATTGGCAACCCCACGGGAGGCAGAAGACAGCAACCCAACGTCTCTGATCACCATAAGACTCTTTGACTATGAACCCCCAGCTCTGCCCTTATTCTAAGGCAAGTTTATGATCTTGGACTCATGAACATTAACATTAGAGAATGTGAGGGGCCTGAGAGGCCTTCAGTTGCTTAGAAGTTACCCTGGGGTCCTTTGTCACCTTGCCAACTATTAAACGCCTTGCTGTTGGAGTGATCTTTGTTGGTCGACCACTTCTGGGGAGGGTAACAATGGTCTCGAATTGCCTCCATTTGCACAAAATCTGTCTGACTGTGGATTGGTGGAGTCCAAACTCTTTAGAGATGATTTTGTAACCTTTTCCAGCCTGATGAGCATCAACAAGTCTTTTTCTGAGGTCCTCAGAAATCTCCTTTGTTCGTGCCATGATACACTTCCACAAACGTGTTGTGAAGAGGAGATTATGATAGATCCTTGTTCTTTAAATAAAACAGGGTGCCCACTCACACCTGATTGTCATCCCATTGACTGAAATCCCCTGACTTTAATTTCACCTTCAAATTAATTGCTAATCCTAGATGTTCACATACTTTTGCCAATCACTAATATGTAATATTGGATCATTTTCCTCAGTAAGTAAATGACCAAGTTTAATATTTTTTTCTCATTTGTTTAACTGGGTTCATTTTATCTACTTTCAGGACTTGTGTGAAAATCTGATGATGTTTTAGATCATATTTATGCAGAAATATAGAAATTTCTAAAGGGTTCACAAACTTTCAAGCATATATATATATATAGTTGTTGTTGTTGTTTTTCTTTACAGTTTTACATATATTAACATTCACATCAGGATAACATTCACATCAGGAAACTTCAGCGTCGACATGCATTCCCTGAAAAATGCGTCATATCTCTTTAGGAGTGTGTTAGTCAGGTCAGCCAATCAGAATGTTGGAACAGGACTGACGCGTTTGAGAGGCGACCTCGTGCAGTTTAAGTAACGATACATCTGCTAAGCTTACAAGACACTGAAATTGTGTCAGATAATCGCTTGAAATAGTTAATATCGACGTTTGCTGCTTTAAACTTGTTTACCAGGCACAGTAACAGCGTTACAACAAAAATGAAGTGAGTAAAGCTAACAAATTTGTGAACAGTTTTAACGTTAGTACGCTACACAGATTTGCCAAAGTATTTTAATGTACAAAAAAAGCAAAAAGGTATATTTTGAAGAAAAATAGGAAACAATAAACCTGGCTAGCATTATAAACTAATCGTCTCTTTTTTATGGTAAGAACTTTATGTATCCCAAATTAGAAAAGGGGGTGGGGGGGGTATGGAAAATGCAATTAAGAAATAAACGTAGTGTTACTTACATTTACTGTGACTTTTATTTTATTTTGGACCGTATAATATGTAATGTTTTGTCTGGTCAACGTCATTTTATTTGTTACTAAGCGTCTATTCCAGCATTTAAGGCGTGCCACACAACAATGGATGGTAAAGCATTTAACGCTTTGTAATGTAGCCATGCCTTCTCAAACCACTTAAAAGATGTTTTGGCACAGAAAACATCGAAGTGTTTCATCTGTTATTTTGTCCCGTTCTTCCTGAAAACATGTCTTAAGACGTGCAACAAGTACAGAGTCGTCGTTGTCACATTTTTTGTTTCAAAGTTCTTTACACATTCTGTACTGGGTACAGGTCAGGACTGCAGGCAGTCAAGTCAGATGTATTTATGTAGCACTTTTTACAATGTAGCATTGTCTCAAAGCAACTTTACAAGTTTAGATTATGTCCAATCCCAAACTGAGCAAGCCTATGGCAAAAGTGGCAAGGAAGAACTCCCTAAGCGTTATGATAAAGAAACCTTGGGAGGACCAAGACTCAAAAAGGGACCCAACCTCCTTGGGTGGCGTAGATGATAAATCTAAGAATGAAACTAAAGTCATGGAGTCATAGTTCAAATAAAATGTGAAATATGCACATCTGCATTAAGTAGTCTGATACACAGTCACTCTAAATGCATGGATATCCCTGGAAAAGATGTTGCCTTGAAGGCAGCACAAGTTGCTCTAAAATCTTAGTGTACATTTCTTTATTAATGCTGCCATCAAATAAGTGTAAATGACATTTGCCAAGGGCACTGACACAACTCCATAGCATGACAGTGCCTGGTCCTTTTTTTCTTTGGTTTGGAGCACACGGCATCCATTAAAAAAATCTGGAATACTGATTCATCTGACAACAGTACACGCTGTGTTTCTGAAAGTAATTTCTGCCCATGTTGTTATATCAGCTATTGATGAATGACTGTTCTTGTTGCAGTACCGTCTGAAGGACTGGAGATGATGGTCGTTCAGTTTAGACTTGTGCTCTTGATCTTTATGCCCTGAAATTCCTGCAGGTTTCAATAATTTTATGTGACATTTGTTGACAAACTAGAGATCCTCTGGCCATATTTGAAAGACTTTTATGGATACTGCTTTTGTACCAAGTCATGATTACAACCCCTAATCAGAAAAAGTTGCGACGGTAGGAAAAATGCAATTTTTAAAAACCGCATTGCTCCTTATGTGTGCTTTTTTTATTTAATTGCAGACAATATGAACTCAAAATATTTCGTGTTTTGTCTGATCAACTTCATTTCATTTGTTAATAAACATCCATTTTTGAATTTCAGGCCTGCAACACATTCCAAAAAAAAAAGTTGGGACGGGGCAATTTATGGCCAAAAAGTATACAATATGAAGAAGGAAAAAAAGAGCAATAAAATATACAGAATAAGTAAGTCATAAAAAAGTATCACAGTTTGTTTGACTGATGGCAATAGTACAGTTAACCAGTGTAAAATAGTGGAGTGCATATCCACAGTAATACATTCGACAGTGCAAATATGCGACAAAAATAATAAAACAGTACTACTTACATGCGTAAACAATAAACTGTACAATATATACATGTATAGACTGTATAAAACGGTTTAATGTAATAATAGGAGCATAGACATTGATGTATACACATAGTTAACAGTAAAGGTGTATATAACATACAGTTATACAGACAAATCACGAAATGAATATATGAAACAGTCTGATAAACTGATAACCACTATAGAGGACTGAAGTATAACAGTGGTGCAAGATAATTGTTTACTGTACTGGGATGAGTTAAACAGTCTGATGGCCTGAGGGACAAAAGACTTCCTGAATCTGGCTGTGGAACAAGAAGTGGACAGTAGTCTAATGAAGTGGACAGTAGCCTAATGATGGCACTATGCAGACGATGGTCAGCATTATCCATGATGGTCAGCAGTTTACTGAGGGACCTTCTCTCTGCCACTGTTGTAAAATACTCCAGCTCTGTGTCCAGCACAGAACCAACTTTCCTCACCAGCTTGTCCAGTCGACCGGCGTCCCTCTTCTTAACACTGCCTCCCCAACATTCTACGGCAGAGAGGAGGGCGCTGGCTACCACAGACTGGTAGAACATCCTCAGGAGTTTATGGCAGACCTTGAAGGACCCAAGCCTCCTCAGGAAGTAGAGCCTGCTCTGTCCTTTCCTGTGTAGTATGTCAGTATTCGCTGACCAGTCTAGCCTGTTGTTCAGTTGTATTCCCAGGAATCTGTAGGTCCTGACCACCTCCACAAGTCTGGTGTGTACAGGGTGAACAGAACTGTAGAAAGCACTGTCCCCTGTGGTGCTCCTGTGCTGCTGATCACTGTGTTTGAGGTGCTGTCCCTGATTCGAACATATTGTGGTCTCCCGGTGAGGTAATCAGTGATCCATTTGACCAAATGTGAATCCACCTCCATCTCCTTTAGCTTATCTCTCAGTATTTGAGGCTGGATGGTGTTGAAGGCACTGGAAAAGTCGAAGAACATGACCCTCACAGCGTGCTCCCCTTGTCCAGATGAGAGTGAGCTCTGTGCAGAAGGTAAAGGATGGCATCCTCCACTACCACCTTCTCCCGATATGCAAACTGCAGTGGGTCCACAACATGGCGGACCTGAGGTCTGAGGAGGTTCAACAGCAGTCTCTCCATGGTTTTCATTACATGGGATGTCAATGCGACTGGTCTGTAGTAGGAACTGGAATGACACAGGATGTCTTCCATGTGACCGGGACCTTTCCAAGACACAGGCTCAGGTTGAAGACATGTTGGAGGTACTCCCCCAGTTGGGCAGCGCATGCTCTGAGCATGCAAATGTAATCAACAAATGCGTGAGAAAATTATCGAAATAATTTTAATAATTATTAGTTATTAATTATATTATATTATATTAGTTAATTATTAGTTATTTAATAATTATTTATAATTAATAATTTCTTGTTCCTCAAGAAAGTCTGGAAGGGATTTAAATATTTCAGTCCTAACTTTTTTCTGGTTTGACTTGTTTTGCATTATCTTGTTGATAAATGCATGGATGTCCCTGGAAAAGATGTCATCTTGAAGAAATTAATGTTCCCTAAAATCTCAGTGTACTTTTTTGCATTAATGCCGCTGTCACAGAACTGAAAATTCCATTTTCCAAAGGCACTGACACAGCCCCATACCATGATGGAGCTTGGCATTTGGACTTGCTGCTGAAAATACTGTGGATTGTTTTTTTTTTCTTCTTCCAAAAAAGATCTGGAATGCTGATTCATCTGACCACACTTCATGTTTTCACTGTGTGATGGTCCATGCAGGATGCCTCCGAGCCCAGAGGAGTTGATGGCACTTCTGGACATTGTTAACATAAGGCTTTTTTTGGCACAGTAAAGTTTTAAGTGGCATTTGTGAATGTAACTCCGAATGTGAATGTATTGTAGTGCTTGATAAAGATTTGATAAAGTAATCCCTTGCCCATGTGCTTCTATCAGCTATTGATGAATGATGGGTCTTGATGCACTGCTTGTGCCCTTGCCCTTTACGCACTGAAATTCTTCCAGATTCCTTGAATTGTTTAATGATATTGTGCAGAGTAGAGGGAGAAATATGCAAATCTCTTCCAGTCTTTCTTTGAGTAACATTGTTTGCAAACATTTCAATAATTTTCTTTCTTACATATTTCTTTCTTTAACATCCACTGAACTTACCCTCTGGATATCACAACACACCAACATATGAGAGACACAGAGAGACACAGAGAGACACAGAGAGACACAGAGAGACACAGAGAGAGACAGAGAGAGATATATTGATTGATTCACTAATCAGTGTGGTCCTGCTGTGGTCCTTTTCAGCTGTTGATAAGGCTGACGGATTGTATGCAACATCAGCTGGGCAACAGTCAGTAATAGAGCACTAAGTGCACTAAGACCTGTATGTTAGATGTCCTTAAGTTGAACATCCTGGTAGGTGTACATACCTGGTAGGTGTACAGTGTACTGAGCTCGGTTTATGTCAGTATCGGTAAGTCAGCATCATATTGCAAAAACATCTTGTACTGTGCATGACTGAAGATCCTGTAAACTGTTATGTTTGTACTCTGTTATTGCTATCCAGGCTAAACATTGATGGACTTTTAGTCTATTTCCCATATGACTACATTTACCCAGAGCAGTACTCTTACATGCTCGAGCTCAAGAGGACACTGGATGCGAAGGTATGTCAAGTTATTAATAATCTTTGTGTATACTGTATTTTTCATTTTAAAGTCAGTATCTCAAAGTGCTTTACGCATATAAGAGTTAAGTTTTATGGAAGTTTCTGAGGAAAACACTGATCAATTCTTATTCATTAAGGAAATTACCTAAAAACAAAACATACTATAATTTATATAGGTATGTTTAATGACATCTAAAAATACAAAATGACGAATAGACTATTTCAATTAAGTATATTTATTATACATTTTTCTGCTGTCCTCTGTCTTGCAAGGGTCATGGAGTTTTAGAGATGCCTTCAGGCACTGGAAAAACTATCTCGCTTCTGTCTTTGATAGTTGCTTATCAGAGGGTGAGAATTTTGTGCAAAGACCTACATTTCAGTGTTTAATTGAAAAAACAAATGTAAAGTCTTTTTTTGTGGTTACCTGCAGGCCTTCCCTCTTGAGGTGACCAAGTTGATTTACTGTTCTCGAACTGTACCTGAAATTGAGAAGGTGAGTTTTGTCATTTGGACCAAAAAAAATCCCTTAAAAAAAGCCTATTCCTACTGCATTTGTGTATGTTTTGCAATCATGCTGGCTATTTCTGAAAGAATTTCGATGATACTCATGGAGATATTGTAAGGCATATTGCATTTAATGGGGTTTGGTCAGTGGTGTAATGCCCCCAGGAGGTCCAGATCGTCTGTGTACCATTGTTAGTGCAAAGATTTCTAGGCCCCAAATTCCCTGGCCACTTTTTTAGGTACACCTGTTCAACTGCTTTTAACACAAATATCTAATCAGCCAATCACATGGCAGCAACACACGCATGTAGACATGGTCAAGATGACCTGCTGAAGTTCAAACCAAGAATCAGAATGGGGAAGAAAGGCGATTTAATTGACTTTGAACATGACAGGTATGTGTTTTTAAGGAACAGCTTATTTACTGGGATTTTCACACACAACCATCTTTAGGGTTTATAGAGAATTGTCCACAAATAGAAAATTGAGCCACTGAGGAGAATGGCCAGACTGGTTTGAGCTGATAGAAGGGCAACAGTAATTCAAATAACCACTCGTGACAACCAAGGTATTGAGAAGAGCATGTCTGAACATGCATCTATCCCTGAATCAAACCTTGAATCAGAAGTGCCACAGCAGCAGAAGACCATACCGCCACTCCTGTCAGATAAGAACAGGCAACTGAGGCCACAATTCACACAGGCTCACCAAAACTGGACAACATTATATTGTTGCTGACCATCACTTAATGACCACAGTTTATCTTCTGATGGCTACGTCTAGCAGGATGATGAGCCATGTCACAAAGCTCAAACCATCTCAGACTGGTTTTTTGAAAAATGTTAGTGAGTTCACAGTACTCAAATGGCATCAAGTCACCCATCTTATTCCTATAGAGCACATTTGGGAAGTGGTGGAATCGGAGATTTGGATCATGGTTGTGCAGCTGACAAATCTGCAGCAAATGTGTAATGCTATCGTGTCAATATGAACAGAAATTTCCAGTTTCCAGCAATTTGTTGAATATATGTCCCGAATAATTATTTCAGTTTTGAAGACAAAAGTGGGTCCAACTCGGTACTAACAAGGTGTACCTAAAGTGTTCGGTGAGTATATATGCAAGCTTATGCAAACCAGCACTCAGTCCCAAATGTCATTTGACTGATTTAGCTGGAACACTGCCTGGCAGATGGCATTATGTTGCAACATAATACTCGGTCAACCCATCTAAACTCCTGGTATCCCCTGTGGGGCCAGGGGTTGAGCTGGATCTGGCTGATGGATCTACACCCTTTGCTATGAACAAGAATTAGCTGAAGTTTATCTTGAGGGAAGGTGGGGAAGTAAGTACACAGAGAGGAAAGATAATCGAAGATTTAATAAACTCAAGGAGACCCCTGTCTATTAAATTATGGCTCAAACACATATCGACACCCAGGACATGGAGTCTATACAGCTAGAGACCTAACTCTCAGTTCACCAGAACTACTACCATACATCGACTAGATACTCTAGGAAGACACATGTGGCAGTAACTCTTTCTGATAATAATATTCTCTGAAACCACCGAAGAAACAACAAAGCATCCCCAAGTGGAATTTTAAGAAAGCTAACTGGAAACTGTTTAGAATCCTGTGCAAGGAAAGACTCCAGACATTAGAACCCGAACTTCTCTGAATAGCTGATGTTGAAATGTGGGTGCTGCTTGGACTCTGTGAAGCATTTAGGTGGGCTCTTATCTGGGGTGCTGTTAATATGTTGTTTCTGAGGCTGGTAACTCTGATGAACTTATCCTGTGCAACAGAGGTAACCCTTGGTGTTTCATTCCTGGGGCAGTCCTGATGAGAGCCAGTTTCATCATAACGTTTGATGGTCTTTGCAACTGCATTTGAGGATACTTTCAAAGTTCTTGAAATTTTTCTTATTGACTGACCTAGATTACTTAAAGTAATGATGGACTGTCATTTTTCTTTACTTAGTTGAGTAGCTCTTGCCATAATATGGATTAGAACATTTCTCAAATAGGGCTATTCACTGTATACTCTACCTCTTCACAAGACAACTGATGGTCTCAAACACATTAAGAGGGCAAAACATTCAAGAAATTAACTCTTGACAAGGCACAGCTGTTAACTGTAAGCCATTCCAGGTGACTACCTCATAAAGCTGACTGAGAAAATACCAAGATGTGCAAAGCTGGTGCCTGATGAGGAGCCTACTTTGAAGAATCTAAAATATAAAACACATTCTAGTTTGTTGCACACTTCTGTTTACTAAAAAAAATCCATATGTATTTCATCATAGTTTGGATGACTTTACTATTAATCTACTGTGCAGAAAATTTTAAAATAATCAAAAAACACTGAATTTGAAAGTGTATCTAAACTTTTTACTGGTACTGTATGCACTTGCAAAATCCCAAGAACGGCTCCCCTCATGGAATCCTCGAAAACCAAATGTTATTCTGTCACTCATAGATAACAGGAATATAGGAACACTACCAATGGAATATCCGTGAAAATTCCTCTAATTAAGTGAAAAGCATTCCAACCATAGAACAATATATATAGATATATCCAAAACAGAAACACAGGTGGCAGCAGTGTGTTTTACTGCAGCACAAAACCACAGCATTAGTCTCCCAACATTTGGCTCCATTTTCACAGCCAAAGCCTACTCGATATTAATAGCTATTAATAGATATTAATAGCACACAGATTTTCTAATGTGCCTTGACTCCAAGTCTTGCCTGTAGGCACTGGTCTCCATGGACACAAACATAACCAAAATATTGACCAAACAGAAGGAACTGAAAGAAATACAATACACTATAAAATATTGTTGGATACCAGAACACTGTGGAATATAGGGAAACGAAAGTGTGGACAACATCGGCAGATCACCCAGAAGTCAGGATGTAGCTGTTCTCCCCATCCCAGCCACAGATACCATCCCAATAATACAAGCCTTCTTAAAAACAAAATGGCAAGGGAAGTGAGACAACCAAACCAAACCAACATCAAACTCCAAGAAATCAAACCTTACATAAAACAGAAAAAAAGATGGAGACAGCAATACTCATCTTGAGGGAATCTGTACTGAAGGAAATGCTCCTGACTAAAGTTTACACATGGTCAGGACCAGGTGTAGATTTTGTTCGTGCTCACTAACGTTTTGGGACTACAGACATTTTCATGAATGCAGCCATTTATGAAAAAAATGTTTACGAATGATTTATGCTCAAATTCGTTCTACTTATGATACATGATTGAGTAACTTGATGAATAACTTAACAACCTTTCCTGCCATAATATAGCCGGTGAGCAAACATGGTGATAAACCATAACAAACCATTTTCTGGCTATGACACTCAATGGTATAACACTAACGACTATGAATGGTGGTTTGCCTCTACCTAAATCTTCCTATCAGTAATAATCTGCACTTTTTGTTTTATATAGATATTGTAAAGTGATTATCTACATGAACTGCTTCCACAACATTTTAGAACCTTATTCTATAGATAGAACAAGGTTCTAATTAGCGATACACCGAATATTTGGCCAAACATTTTATACCAAACTAATTTATACTGAACAATGACTCTTTGAAAATGCAGCAAACATGTCTCATTACTTCCTATGTAGGGTGCTCTCTGAGAGCTTTCTAACTGACAGTGAAGCCCTAAGACTGGTTAATGAGACAGTAGACACTGGTGCTTGAAAGTTTGTGAACCTTTAGAATTGTCTACATTTCTGCATAAATATTACCTAAAACATCATCAGACTTTCACACAAGTCCTAAAACTAGATAGAGAGAAACAAATGAGCTAAAAATGTTATACTTGGTCTTTTATTTATTGAGGAAATAATCAAAATAATCAAATCTTAGTTGCAAAGTGTGATCCTCTAGGATTAGCAGTTAATTTGATGGTGAAATTAGTCAGATGTTTTCAATCAATGGGATGACAATCAGGTGTGAGTGGGCATCCTGTTTTATTTAAAGAACAGGGATCTATCTAAGTCTGTCATAACATGTTTGTGGAAGTGTATCATGGCACGAACAAAGGAGATTTCTGAGGACCTCAGAAAAAGAGTTGTTGATGCTCATCAGACTGGAAAATGTTACAAAATCATCTCTAAAGAGTTTGGACTCCACCAATCCACAGTCAGACAGATTGTGTACAAATGGAGGAAATTCAAGACCATTTTTACTCCCCAGGAGTGGTCGACTAACAAAGATCACTCCAAGAGCAAGGTGTGTAATAGTTGACGAGGTCACAAAGGACCCCAGGGTAACTTCTAAGCAACTGTAGGTCTCTCTCAAATTGTCTAATGTTAATTTTCATGAGTCCACCATCAGAAGAACACTGAACAACAATGGTGTGCATGGCAGGGTTGCAAGGAGAAAGCCACTGCTCTTCTAAAAGAAAAAGTCAGGACATCTGTCCATGAACTGAATCTCAAGAGGAGGTGGATCATGCAGCAACACAACGACCCTAAGCACACAAGTCGTTCTACCAAAGAATGGTTAAAGAAGAATAAAGTTAATGTTTTGGAATGGCCAAGTCAAAGTCCTGACCTTAATCCAATCGAAATGTTGTGGAAGGACCTGAAGCGAGCAGTTAATGTGAGGAAAAAACCCACCAACATCCCAGAGCTGAAGCTGTTCTGTACGGAGGAATGGGCTAAAATTCTCCAAGCCGGTAGCAGGACTGATCAACAGTTACAGGAAACGTTTAGGTACAGTTATTGCTGCACAGGGGGGGTCACACCAGATTTTACATTTACATTTACATTTACAGCATTTAGCAGACGCCCTTATCCAGAGCGACTTACAATTGATACAGACTTACAATCCAAGCTATTGTGGGTTAAGGGCCTTGCTCAAGGACCCAACAGTGGTAGCTTGGCAGAGGTGGGATTTGAACCCTGGGACCTTCTGGTTCAGAGTTCAGTACCTTAACTGCTAGGCTACCACAGTCCCTGAAAAGCAAAGGTTCACATACTTTTGCCACTCACTAATATGTAATATTGGATCATTTTCCTCAATAAATAAATGACCAAGTTTAATATTTTTTTCTCATTTGTTTAACTGGGTTTTTTTTTATCTATTTTTAGGACTTGCATGAAAATCTGATGATATTTTAGGTCGTATTTATGCAGAAATATAGACAATTATAAAGGGTTCACACACTTTCAAGCTCCACTGTACCTGGTTACTGATTACATCATGTCCTCTGTATGAACGCTAGCAAGTTTTACAGGTCTGGATTAATCTTTCCTTAAAGTTTCTTTTTGGAGGAACATCATAACATGCAAATTGTTGATGAGTTTTGACAAGAGGAACAGATAAAATGTAGAAAGAAGCTAATACAAGAACATGATGGAAAATGTACGACCTGTATGAGATCTGTGGTTTATCTCATTTAGCTGATAACTGGGCATATTCAGTTGATTAAAACTAGCAAGAGTCAAAATATTAATATAGGAAATTTATAAAAGGACATTTACATAATTACCTATTTAACACCTGAAACACAGAACAACAGTTTGAATGCAATTAAATCTTTTAATTTTATTTAAGTCTTCCACATATTCATCCAATTTTGTGGAAATGATCCACAAAGTTGGATAATTTCCTTTCTGTGGGTGAGACAACATGCATAAAGACAAGGGGGAGAGAGAGAACATGAAAGAACGCATGAGTAAGCACGACAGACTCTTGTACCACTGTTCCTATTATGCTGACATCACTAAAAGTATTAAGTGTTTTGAAAATGCCAGAAAGAAGTTCGGATTTCCCTATAAAAAGCAATGGGTATAAGGCTCCTGTTATCTAAATATTCATTATCTGAACCAGTTCCAGCAATGAAGTTCATTAGGTTAACAGGGTTTGACTACAAATGTTTCTGGTGTTTTAATTGCTGCCTTAGAACAATCACTGGAATCAGATGAATGCTGACATTGTATGTAGACTGAAATGCTGCTAATTAAGCAATAATACATGAGAAGGAGCTATACTAATAATACTCGGCCTGCTATACTAATAATACTCGGCCTGCGGCCTTGTGTCTGCGATTGCAGCACACCCCTGCCTATATCTCACATTAAAGCACTGCCTCGAGTGTATCATTGCGATTATACCACAGTTCCTTTATCGCCCTTTAATGTTAGATTTTAAGATGGAGGAAAGAAAAAACAATTTGTTTATCAACATTCTGCGAGGTAAAATAGTTCCATTCTAAGCCCTTCTGCTAAGCCCTTCTGTCATAACAGTCGAAGGAACATAATTTCCCAATAACTGTTTATTATACAGACAATAAACACAAATGTAAAGTTTGGTAAGTTTTAATTTATTAAAAAGAAAATTTATTTACTTTCAGCAAATAAAATGGGTCGGTTTTATAAGGCAGGCTGTTACTAAGACGTAGTGTTTTACCGACTGAAGCAAATCACTGTGAGATCCCGGTGTTATATTGAAAGTCTAGGATTCCGTTTGATTAGTGATTTTAAATTTGTATTATGAAGCTCTTAATGTTAATCTTAGCAGTCAAAAATGTAACGGTAGATTTATAGAGCATCAGAAGCTTCGCTGGGTTAAGAGCTGGACTTACAGATAACTTGTTACCTGAATGAACCTCCGATCAGCCGCTGATGGAAAGACGCAGAGTTGAACACCAGCAAATGATGTCTTTGAGAGATGAAGCTGATTCAGTTCATTTTTGGTGATGGTAGTAAAACTGATCTTCAGTGTCGTTGCTCTTCAGTCGAGCTATGAATCCATTTAGAGCCTGGGACGTTTGATTTAAAGTAGTGACTTCTTTTCGCTTTCCCAGTGCTTCCAAATTCTAAAGGTGAGAAATCTTTGGCACATACTGGTCATTAATAGCTTCATCTTCTAAATTTAAATCATTTTCAAAACCTATAAACTAATTATAGCTTTCATTTCAGCAGTGTTTTACTTGCGTGATTGTAACTTGGCTGCTTTTTAGAGCGGGCATTGTTGCTAGGTTACATGTACATGCCGCAAAGTAATACTAATATTCGGTCAGAGTGCCGTTATCGGCAATAATGTCACGGCAAGAAGGTCTCTTCAATCAGATTGCGAGGTCGGAAGTAACTGTGTTATAATTGTGAATTTAAGTCAATGAAGCATGCTTTTTTGGACTCTTGACCAGCTTATATCCCCTCTGATGGTGCTCATATTTTCTGTTTTGTAGGTGGTAGAGGAACTGAGAAAACTAATGGAATATTATGCAAAGGAAACAGAAGAGGAAAATAACTTCCTTGCACTGGCACTGTCTTCTAGAAAAAATCTGTGCATTCATCCCGAGGTATGTATAATATTGCTGCATTCATTAGTGAAATTTAAAAGGGCCTGATCCAGTGAGGGCTTTTGTATAATTACAATAAATATAATGAAAACAATTGACACACACTGGAATCGTCCAAAAGTGTGATGGGGTTTCATTCATGCAGGCAGTGCATTAATTTAAAAACAATTATCACTGTATATGAGCACATAACATGAATTGATACAGCAAACTTTCCCTTCTACTCTCAGTAAGAAGTAAAACTTTCCTTTTGTAATAATTATTGCCTGATTTAAACCTAAAACTTGATTTATGCTTTGGCACAGAAGCAGTTTTTTTTGCCAGGATGAAGACTGGATCGGCTGAAGCACCATTTGCATGTCTTTTTATCTGTCATGGCTTTTATCCTGATTTTAACAACATACATTTACACCTGATAATTAAATATGTTTCCAGTCAGCCATATTTAAACACGATTGCTTTATCTCAAGTGTTCTTTACAGTTTTTATTCACAAAAGATGGTTCTGCATCAAATTTTACAGTTACACCTAAAACTCTGCTGCATAGTCAGTGGGGTGATGCTGTTTTAAATGACTTTGTTCCCAAAATGTTCCCAACGTTTTCAGAGTGGTTCCTTCACGTTTTTTTTTCGCCTTGTATGTAATCCAAACAGCACACAGAAGACATGACTGTGTTCAAAATAGATCACTAACCCTTTATTAGTGTCCCTACTGTCTCATCAGTAATGTGGTATTTAGGGGGACTAAAAAGACTCCAAAAAGAACATTGCTGCTCGTCTGCAGTTTGCTAAAGATCACGTGGACAAGCCAGAAGGCTATTGGAAGAATGTTTTGTGGACAGATGAGACCAAAATAGAACTTTTTGGTTTAAAAGAAAAGCGTTATGTTTGGAGAAAGGAAAACACTGCATTCCAGCATAAGAACCTTATCTGATTTGTGAAACATGGTGGTTTTAGTACCATGGTTTGGGCCTAGTTTGCTGCATCTGGGCCAGGGTGACTTGCCATCATTGATGGAACAATGAATTCTGAATTATATCAGAGAATTCTAAAGGGAAATGTCAGTCCATCTGTCTATGAACTGAATCTCAAGAGAGGGTGGGTCATGAAGGGGGGGGGGGTCACACCAGACACTGAAAGCAAAGGTTCACATACTTTTGCCACTCACTAATATGTAATATTGGA
>JAJAGP010000308.1:157824-195311 GCA_025084515.1 Ancistrus triradiatus
ACACTAATGACGGAGGAAGAATAGCTAAACATGCCACACTCGGCACAGGGAACAAGCACAGCAGAAGCCATGTTAGTACAATTAATTAAAGGTACTTAGCTTCGGGTGGTGTTGTGGGGTGCCGAGTGAAGATCTGGTTCAGCTGCAGCCGATGGTCCAATGCAATGCTCGATTAAAGCGTTAATACAAGTTAAGTCAACACAAAACGTCACAAAAAACTATGTCTCAGAAAGAAAGTGGGAAAAGACTGTAAAAAAGTTATAAAAACACACAGTACTGCGAAGAAGACGCAACTCTGGTTATTAGCTAATGGCTAACTACCGCGAACACAAGCCGGTATACCTGTAAAGTTACTAAAATAACGATTAGCGGCAAAAAAATATAATCCGCCGGTACGAGAATAAAGTGATTAAGATGTTGTAAAAACCTACTATATATACGATTATATATGATACAGATGCGATCGGGAATTAAAATATATCAAAGGTAATAAGCTGCTAGCAGCTACGAAACGGCGTCCTGTGTGCAACCGCGGATCAGTCTGGGTTGCCAGATCCTCGCAATCCTCGCGTCAGTTCTCTCAGCGTTCTCTCAGCGGCCAAAGGAAAATATCAGGACATCTGTCCATGAACTGAATCTCCAGTGGCTTCGTAAAAATAATTTCAAGGTCCTGTAGTGGCCTAGCCGGTCTCCAGACCTCAACCCCATCGAAATTTGTGGAAGCAGTTCAAAGTCCGTGCTGCCCAGCGACAGCCCCAAAACATCATTGCTCTAGAGGAGATCTGCATGGAGGAATGGGCCAAAATATCATCTACAGTGTGTGCAAACCTGGTGAAGATGTTTGACCACTGTCATTGCCAACAAAGGTTTTTATTCAGAATTGAGTTGAACTTTTGTTATTGACCAAATACTTATTTTCCACCATAATTTACAATTAAATTCTTTAAAAATCCTACAATGAGATTTCTTGGATTTTTTTTTTCACGTTTTGTCTCTCATAGTTGAAGTGTACCTATGATGACAATTACAGACCTCTCTCATCTTTCTAAGTAGGAGAACTTGCACAATCAGTGGCTGACTAAATACTTTTTTGCCCCACTGTATATTTAGGTGAGTCTACAGGTTCAAATGTGCATGTTTAGTGCTCACATAACCTCTTCTTAGATATACTTCATGCTCTCATTGCTGGGAATCTTACAGCACACAAGCCATTGCGATCTTGGTTCTTCCTCTGTTCCACTAAACTGAATCCCTAACTTAACCTTGCATCATACCATTTCGTAGTGCTTTGTCGGGGCGAACACTAGCCGTGCCTCCTATGTCTAAATTAGCATCGACTGATGCAAGTCCTGGTGATTAACAAATTTTTTATCTTCAATGCATTCTACAGGTGTGTTTGAGTTACCAGTTTGGGTTCACTGCTCCTGGCATCTGCTACCTTCAGGCGTGATATAACCAATGTATTTGAGACAAAAAATTTAAGCTACTGTTTTTGGACAAATGCAAAAAGCTTACTGATAATGTTTTATAAAATTCAAAATATGGGAAGCAATTGATCCAATGAAATATGGGTGTCTGCATAGCCCACATGATATTTTTTAAATACCAAAACACACATGAATGTTTTTAAAGGAAATAAAGGAAATAATAATGAAATAATTATTAAGTACATTTTCCAAGGGCATCTGATGTACCACCTAGTGGTCCTTCAAGTACCACCGGTGGTACTTGTACCACAGTTTGAGAACCACTGCTGTATGGAGCTCATACTCTTTGTGTGTGGTATAAGTTACAGTGGTGCTTGAAAATTTGTTAATCCTTCAGACTTTTCTTTATTTATATGGAAATTTTACCTAAAACTTAATCAGATTTTCACACAAGTCTTAAAAGTAGATCAGAACCAACTTTAACAAATGAGACATTTATTTATTAAGGAAAATTATAGAGTAGTACTTTTCTGAGTGGCAAGACTATGTGAAACTTTGCTTTCAGTATCTGTCCCCCCTGCCCATGTAGCTATAACTGCAAATAAACATTTCCAGTAACTGTTGATCGGTCCTCCACATTGGCTTGGAGGAATATTAGCCCATTCCTTCATCCAGAACAGCTTCAACTCTGGGATGTTGGTGTGTTTCCCCACATGAACGTCTTGTCAGGCCCTTCCACAACATTTCTATTGGATTATGGTAAGGAAATTAACTTGGACATTCTAAAAAGTTAGCGTTCTTTTTCTTTAACCATTCTTTGGTAGAATGACTTTTGAGTTTAGGGTTTTTGTCTTGTTGCATGATCTACTGCTCATGAGATGAAGCTCATGGATAGATATTCTGACATTTTGGACTACCACCACATTTCATGGCAACCTTGCCATGCACGTCAGTGTTCGCCAGATGATGGGCTCATGAACATTAACATGTGTGAGAGGCCTTTAGTTACTTACAAGGTACCCTGGGTTCCTTTGCAACCTAACAGTGTACAACCCCTGGCAAAAAGTATGGAATCACCAGTCTTGGATGAGCACTCATTCAGACATTTCATTCTGTAAAACAAACTCAGATCAAAAACATGATACAATAATAAGGTCATTCCAAAGTGCAACTTGTTGGCTTTCAGGAACACTCAAAGAAATGAAGAGAAAACATTGTGGAAGTCAGTGAATGTTACTTTTATTGACCAATCACAGGAAAAAAAATATGGAATCAACTCAATTCTGAGGAACAAAGTATGGAATCACTCAAATTGGAGGTAGAAAATAAGGACACACCCAGTCCAATTTCCTTTCCCTAAATGGACACCTGCCTAAGAGTAGATCTGCTAGTTAGTCTGCAGTTAAAAAACATCTGCCAGTCATGACACCTTGGAGGGCTGCTGGACGAAGTGGAGTGGCAACAACCATGGCTCCAACAAGAGAAATGTCTCTTGAAACAAAAGAGAGGATTGTGAAACTTCTTGAAGAAGGTAACTCTTCACGCATGGTTTGCTAAAGATGTGGGCTGTTCACAGTCAGCTGTATCCAAGATATGGAACCAAATACAAACAGCATGGAATTGTTGTTAAAGCCAAGCTTACTGGTTAGACCAATGAAAAGACATCAAAGTGTCCAAGACAAAACAACTTAAGGCCATTTGTCTTGAAAACCGAAAAAAGTACCCAGATTAAAGCATAAAATGGGAGGAAGCTGGAAGCAATGTATGTGACCGAACCGTTAGAAAATCGCCTAAAAGGAAATGGGATTTCAATACAGGAAAGCTAAAAGAAAACCATCATTGACACCCTAAACATAAAAGAACAAGACTGCAATGGGCTAAGGAGAAGCAATCATGGACTGTGGATGACTGGATGAAAGTTATCTTCAATGATGAGTCAAGAATCTGCATTGGACAAGGTGATGCGGGAACTTTTGTTTTGGTGCAGTTCCAGTGAGATTTTATGATGAAGAGGCCTGCCTGAAGAAAACAACCAAATTTCCACAGTCTTTGATGATATGGGGCTGCATGTCAGGCAAAGGCACTGGGGAGGTGACTGTGGTTAATTCTTCTAATCGATGCACAAGTTTACATTGAGGATTTTGGACAGTTTTTTCCTCATCCCTTTCAGTTGAACAGATGTTTGGAGGTGATGAAATAATTTTCCAAGATGAACAATGCATCGTGCCATAGGGCAAAATCAGTGAAGGCATTCCTTGGAGAAAGATACATTCAGTCGATGTCATGGCCTGCAAATAGTCCAGGATCTCAACCCCAATTGAAAACCTGTGGTGGAAATTGAAAAAAATGGTCCACAAGAAGGCTCTGACCTGTAAAGCTGATCTGGCAAACTGCTATCAAAGAGAGTTGTTGGCACCAAATTGATGCAGAATACTGTTTGTCACTCATCAAAGTCCATGCCTCAGAGACTGACAAGCCGTTATAAAGCCAAAGGTGGTGCAACTAAATACTAGTGATGTATTTTTGAATGGTCTTTTGTTTATCTGTTTTTTCATGATTCCCATACTTTTTTTTTTTCCTCAGAATTGAGTGATTCCATATTTTTTTCCCTGTGCTTGGTCAATAAAAGTAACATTCACTGACTTCCACAATGTTTTCTCTTCATTTCTTTGAGTGTTCCTGAAAGCCAACAAGTTGCACTTTGGAATGACCTTATTATTGTATCATGTTTTTGATCTGAGTTTGTTTTACAGAATGAAATGTCTGAATGAGTGCTCATTCAAGACTGGTGATTCCATACTTTTTGCCAGGGGTTGTATTACACACTTTGCTTTTGGAGTGTAGGTCGACCACAGGGTAAGAATGGTCTTGAATTTCTCCTATCTGTCTGCTGGTGGATTGGTGGAGTCCAAACACTTTAGTGTGGTTTTCTAACCATTTTCTAGCCTGATGAGCATTAACATGTCCTTGGAAATCTCCTTATTCGTGCCATTATACACTTCCTCAAACATGTTATGAATATCAGACATTGATAGATCATTGTTCATTAAATTCAACAGGGTGCCCACTCACACATGCTTGTCAGCCTATTGATTGAAAACAGCCAAACTGCCAATCCTATAGTTTCACATAATTTTGCCTCTCAGAGATATGTAAAATTGGATCATTTTCCTCAATAAATAAATGGTCATGTATAATATTTTTTTCATTTGTTTAGTTGGGTTGTCTCTATCTACTTTTACAAAAATCTATTGTTGTTTTAGGTCATGCTGACACACAAATATAGAAAATACTAGAGAGTTCACAAATGTTCATGCACCACACTGTCATGTGATGGAAAAGTAAAACAAAATATTTAAGTATAATACTGTTGAACATGAAGACATGTTTTTCAATAGTAAATCCCAACTTCTAACTTGCTTGTTATGGTCTTTTTTGGAGAGCTGTTGTTGCATGGAAGGGTAAAGCACTTACCAACCTCACTCAGAAACAAACAATCGTGCCTATACAATATTTGATGCTGTAGATGGCCGAAACCCAGTTCCCTGGTGGTGGTGGTATTAGATTAATTTCTCATTCAATGACCACTGGTCCAGCATAGAGCTACATTTGGTACAGATGACACAGCGTGTAGTGGACACATTTTCTATACATGTGACATTGTTGGCACTGCCTGCACATGTTTTACAGATATTCAATTTGGCCTTTAGACTAGGTTTAAGAGGAGAGTCATAACATGACTTCCATGATATCTTCTTCAGTCTTACTGTTTAACATGTACATAAAAATTAAACGTTTCATCAGTTGTTAGCTCATCATCATTTTCTTTTTAAACATGTCTCTACATGGCTATGTTGGATAAAAAAATCCAGGTTTCTTGGGAATGGGTTCAATTAACATATTAATGGTTATTCAACAATGGGAGTCTTTATTACCGTACGTATTTTTCGGGCTATAAAGCGCGCCGGGTTATAAGGTGCGATATCAATGATCGGCTGCTAACGGGTCTATTTTCATACATAAAGCGCAGCGGCTTATAAATGAAACATTAAATGAAACAAAACTCTTAAGTTCCCTCGGAAACTCAGTTTGGTCTTCTTTACCTGGTGCAGTTCCTCCACTTTCATACCATTGATAAGTTAATGTTGAATTCTCTCGCAGCTGCTCTATTTCCATGTTGTACTGCGTGACTGATAGCGTTGAGTTTGAAATCCGCTTCGAAAATAAATAAAAGAATGCACATACCCTAATGCTGAAGCACAGGTCGTATTACTCCGCTATGCTCATGACTACGGTGGCCGTAAACTTCGTAACTTACCAAGGCCGTGCCAAGGTCTAGGTCAGAAAGCACAACCAGAAATAATTCATACATTAGGCGCACCGCATTTTAAGGCGCACTGTCGATTTTTGAGAAAATGAAAGGATTTTAAGTGCACCTTATGGTCCGAAAAATATGGTAGTCTAGACAGTCACTGCATAATTCTTCAAAATTTAGACTCCACAATTGTTTCTTGCACTTTAGTGTCAGCAAAACCACGTGAATGTGTTTCTTATTGTTGAAAAGTGTTAGTTATTACCAGTTTCTTTGCTTTATCATCCAACATGATATTTCAGTCTGAGGTGAGGTGGGGACTGTGTGCAGAAGCCTTATTCTGAATGTCCCTCTTTATAGGTGAGGTCTCTGCGCTTTGGAAAAGAGGTGGATGGAAAATGTCACAGTCTGACAGCATCATACATTCGAGCTCAATATCACAGTAATTCTAACCAACCAGTCTGCCGCTTTTATGAGGTAAACATGGCAAGTTAACCAAAAGGACTTGTGATCTATCATTTAGTATTGTTGTATTGAAATACTACAGTGTGATTTTCTGTTCTTGCAACCATTTTGTGAAATTGTTTGTAGTGTGTGCTGTATTCATTTTAGACATTTTGTTTACAGATTGTATTTGCAACCCCAAATTAGAAATTTTGGAAATTGCAAATATAAAAAAAACCTTTACTCTTTACTTTTACTTTGACATTTATTTCATTGCAGACAGTATAAAGCCAGGATATTTAATGTTTTGTCTGATCATCTTCAGTTTACTTGCTAATAAACATCCATTCCTGCATTTCAGGCCTGCAACACATTATAAAAATGTTGGGACATGAGCAATTTATTGCTAGTAATAGTAATAAAAAACTAAATCTATGACGTGATTATGTGATATGAAGTGATTATAATCATGATTTATTACAAAAGGAGTATTCATGGAAAGCTGAGTGTTTGATTAGAAAAGATGGACAGAGGATCTCCAGTGGTCAACAAATGTGTAATGAATCATTTTTGATTTTTGTTCCTCAAATAATTACTGGAAGGGATTAACATAGTCCTAACTTTCTGATTTGGCTTGTTTTGCGTTGTCTTGTTGAAAACGGCATGGACATCTCTGGAAAAGATGTCATCTTGGAGGAATTAATATTGCTTTTAAAATCTCTTATAGTATACTTTTCTGCGTTAATGCTGCCATCACAAAACTGAAAATGACTTTTGCCAAGGGCACTGACCCAACCCCATACCATACCCCATGCCATGACAGTGGCTTTTGGACTTGTTGCTGATAACAGTCTGGATGGTCCATGGTCCGTAGCATACGGTGGCCATTTCTTCCAAAAAAGATCTGGAATTCTGATTCGTCTGATCACACTTCACGTTTCCACTGTGTTATGGTCTATCCCAGATGCTTCTGAGCTCAGAGAAGTTGATGCCACTTCTGGACATTGTTAACATAAGACTTGTTTTTGCACAGTAGTGTTTTAAGTGGCATTTATGAATGTAACTCTATTGTAAAGCTTATAAAGGTGTGATAAAGTATTCCCTTGCCCATGTGGTTTTATCAGCCATTGATAAGTGATGGTTCTTGATGCAGTGCATTTGTTGATAACTGGAAACCTTTTGCCCATCTTGACTCCTCAGAGACTCACCCTTTTGTGCATACTGATTTTGTATGAAATCATGATTATAATCACCACTTTTTTTTACATCACTAGCTCTAAATGGCCCCTGTCTCAACTTTTTAAAAAATGTGCTGCAGGCCTGAAATACAGGAATGGATGATTATCTCCTTTTATAACATCTCTGATAACAGACAGGGGCTGAACATCATCCGGCATTGCAAGTGTAAAGTATGATTAAAGTGCCACCTGCTGACTGTTTGAAACATGGTGGCTTAGCGGGGTAAAATTTAATTGCTGGCAGGACTTTTGTAACATTTTAAGCTTGGCAAAAGCAAGAGGCATGGTTGCCTGCTTTTCAAGGTAAAATGCATGTAAGGAAATCCGTCTTGCCATTACAATGCGGCGGGAGAGGAGGCTAGCGAGATAATGAGGTTAGACTGTATTCACTGGAACTGGGTTCATTCTGTCTGCAAAGAAGTCAATGTAAGGAACACTGCATTTTTTTTTTCCATACTGTGCCAACTTTTTCTGATTTGGGGTTGTAGAACCAAATTTTTGTAACTGGTTGTTAAAGGTGCTGTAAAAGAGATGTAAATTATTTATTTATTTATTTATTTATTTATTTATTTAATCTCTTCCTGTTTTTTTCTGCAGGAGTTTGATGCCGTGGGCAGACAGGTGCCAATTCCTGCCGGCATTTACAATCTAGACGACCTTAAAGACTTTGGACGTAGAAAAGGCTGGTGTCCATACTACTTAGCACGCTACTCGGTATGTAATATGATGAGTAGACTATTGTTTGCCATAATAAATGCTTTTCTAAATCATCTAAGGTTAAGTTATTCTTCACCTTCAAATAAGTTTTGGATTGAATCATTTTACATTTTTCATATTTTCTCTCACTCTTCTGCTTTTGTGCTTTTAGATTCTCCATGCGAACATTGTGGTCTACAGTTACCATTACCTTCTGGATCCAAAAATTGCAGACCTTGTCTCAAAAGAGCTTGCAAAGAAATCTGTTGTTGTATTTGATGAAGCTCACAACATTGGTAAAGAACCTCCACTATTCCACTCAAAGCAGATTCTGATAGTTATGAGTGTATTTATTTTATTTAATTTTATTTTGCAGACAATGTGTGCATTGATTCAATGAGTGTTAACATTACCAGGAGGACACTGGACCGAAGTCATACCAATGTGGACACGCTTCAGAATACTATTCAGAGGTAAATAGAGCAGTGTGTTCATATAGTGATAAATGTGTTTTTGTAAAATACATGGCGTGGTTTGGCTGAAAGTAAAGAAAAAAACCCAATAATTTTTGTCAAATAAATTGTGGACAACCTTTATTATGACACAGTTGCAGTGTATAACGCATAGTATGATTGCATTTTTTAGCAATATAATAATGCCTTGCAATACCGTGTTTGCCCATCCTGTGCAATCAGTTTCACTATTTATATTAGGATTGTCAAATTTGATGTGATAACATTTTTATCACAGTAAATTGCAATTTTGGTTTGACCCTGTGAAGGGCCTGTAGTCTGTACCTGACATGTCCCCTTCTCAGTATTTCTACATTGTGCATGCTATATATAGCACTATTAGCCTGTATGGAACATAATTATTAAAGTTGTCAGCTATTTTAGACACATCCTTAGATGGTTTGTTCATTCCCTGTGTGACAGCAGACTATCACATACATACAAAAATAGCACCTGATGGCTGCTTGCACATGTTGTTATTTCTAAAAGCACCCTATAAAATGCACACTTTGCATTAAAAAGGTATAGTTCTGGTAATCACAGTGGTTTGACAGCCTTCTGTCGGAGAAGTCACAATTAAATGTTATGTACCAAAAAACTAAGACATGATGGAAAAATTGCTATTGAATTATTAAAATGTAATAATCCATATATTGTTATGCTTCTTATATTGCTTCTTATATTCTTATATACATTTGTAAGGTGGTGTGCTGCTATTGCTATAGAAAAACTGCTTACGGTGAAATGGGAGAAAAGTGATAATTGCAATAAAAATCATGCAATTAATTTTGATATCAAATTAAGCATCAAATTAATATTTGAATATTTTGGCAGCTGTTCTTTATATACAGTTCAGTTTATCGCTCCACATTAAGTCCTGTTACCTTTGCCTTGTGTGTTTGAAGGCAGAAGTACATCTGGAACAGTTTTATCATTTTTTGGTGTTCAGTGTTTGTGACTTGTTTCCCTATCCTGAAGGATGAAGGAAACTGATGCTGTTAAACTCAAGGAAGAGTACAGAAGATTAGTGGAAGGCCTAAAAGAAGCCACTGTTGCTAGAGAAACGGACATCTATTTGTCCAATCCAGTATTGCCAGATGAAGTTTTACAAGGTCTGTCTGTGCACCTGTAAATTCACTCCTACCATAGACAGGACACTCACTCACTCATTCAGGGACACTTAGTGACACTAATTGGTCTAACACATGTCTTTCGAATGTGGGTGGAAATCATGGTACCTGGAGGAATCCCATACTAACATGGGGAGAACATGCAAACTCTTCACAGGCGGTGACTGAGCCTGGACTCGGGTATCTGGAGCTGTGGGCTGACGACACTGCGTCAGTCTGCTGCCCACATTCCTTCACTCATTAATGAATTAATTCATTCACTTATCTGCTTAATCCTGAAGAGGGTGATCGGATAGCTAGCCAGCTAGCCGGCAGTGTTAATTTTATTTACGTATGATTTACGTCATAGTTTTCGTCAACAACTCTTTTCTTCTCACGAACATGAGATGATGACTAAGCTAAAATGAATGAAAAACGATAGTAACTACAGATAAATGAATGGACACTTAACAGTGAATAAAAACGAGACGAAAATGTTTGGCCGAGACGACATCCAATCAGATCTGATTTAAGTTTGTGGAAGGTGGGGCCACGTTAGGAAAAGATCCAATCACAACTTGTGGAAAGGCGGTTCATGTTGGGTAGGGATCCAATCAGTAATGCGGTAAGACGCAAACGTTTGATCTAATTCTGGGGAAGACCGTACTAGCTTGGCAATTACTGTCAACACCTGGGAGAAAGAGGAGAGTCGATATATGGACACATTTCATAGGCATGTCATCCATCAAGCTGTCCGCAACTAAATGGCAAATAAAGTAGGGATTAAAATATGTTTTCATTTTGCGATGTGGATGTATTTTAAATTTGTCTAAAAAGTGTTCATACTATATTTAATAGTAGTATTCGGTAACCTAACAACACAGTTTTATACTGTCATTATGAATAAATGCATGTAGAGCATGCATATCCGATCTTCTGATCTTATATGTTTAATATGTTTAATATATCATTTATTCCAACTTTATTCTATTCTACAATATCTCATGTGTGCGCACACAGAGTCTGAAGCAGATCTTTGAGTTCTGGCGACCAACTTTTATTATCAGTGCATGCATATAGACCTGAGCTTATATCTCAATTAGATCTTAAATAATTCAGTCCAACTTGATTCTATTCTAGAATATCTGCTGAATGTCCACATCAAGTTTGAACCAGATCTGAGGTGGAAACTTTGAGTAATAACCACTTTAATGTGTACTTTTGTTATCAATGCATGTATATAGATGTTTCATTTTAAGAGAAATGTTAAAAAAAAGCATTTACGTATTGCAACGTTTACATTTCACATTTTAGTCAACAAAATCTACTGTAGATTTAGTCGACTATAATCTTTATTATAATTGGTTGATGAAAACTAGACTAAAACTGAAAAGAATACAGATGACTAAATTATGACTAAAAGTAAATTATGATTTAGTCGAAAGGCTATGACTCAAACTAAATCAAAATTTGCTGTCATAATTAACACTGCTAGCCGGTGGCATAGGGGGCAAAGCAGGAACAACCCTTGAACCTAAACCCTGATGTAATCTCATGAGGAATGGTCTAATTTGTTATTACTATTATATGTGTATATCATCATCTTGTTATATGAAAGGCTTTATGTTTGGTGTTCTGTCTGTTTCTGCAGAGGCTGTCCCAGGTAACATCCGCACAGCAGAGCACTTTGTAGGCTTCTTGAAACGCTTCCTGGAGTACCTGAAGGCTCGGTTGCGTATCCACCATGTTGTGCAGGAGAGCCCTCCACAGTTCCTCAAGGACATCTACGAAAAGGTGTGCATTGACCGCAAGCCCCTCAGGTAAGGCCAGTTGCTGTGCTGTATGTCCTGTGTGATGTCTATGTCTTATTGTACAACCCAAATCAGAAAAAGCTGGAATGGTATAGAAAATCCAAAAAAAAATATATGCAGTGTTTGACTACTCCTTTGACTTTTATTTCATCGCAGACAGTATGAACCCTAGATATTTCAGGTTTTTTCTGGTCAACACATTCCAAAAAAAGTTGGGGCAGGGACAATTTAGGGCTAGTAAGTAACTGTGAGTAAGTGATTATAATCATGATTTGCTACAAAAGCAGTATCCACGAACAGCTGAGTCTTTGAGGAGTAAAGTATTTGTTTATCAACAAATGTTTAAGAAATTATTGAAATGTTTAAAAACAATGTTCCTCAAAGAAAGATTGGAAGGGATTTACATATTTCTCCCTCTACAGTGCACAATGTTATTAAACGATTCATGGAATCTCTGATCCCTCAGACAGCACTGCTTCATCAATAGCTGATAGAACCACATGGGCAAGGGATTACTTGATCACACCTTTGTCAATATGGAGTTCCAGTCACAAATGACACTTAAAACATTACTGTGAAAAAAGAAGCCTTATGTCGACTTCTCTATGCTTGGAGGCATTTAAGATGGACCATCAAACAGTGGAACTTGTATTGTGGTCATACCAATAAGTATTCCAGATCTTTTTTTGAAGAAATAGACGCTGTGTGCTCCAGACCAAAGATGAAAAGGACCATCCAGACTGTTATCAGCAACAAGTCCAATTGCCAGGTTCTGTTGTGGTATGGGGTTGGGTCAGTGCCCTTGGCAAAGCTTGGTGTCAGTTCTGTCAGATAGCAGCATTAATGCAGAAAAGTGGACTGAGATTTTAGAACAACATTAATTCCTTCAAGATGGCATCTTTTCCATGGACGTCCATGCATTTATCAACAAAATAATGCAAAACAAGTCAAATCAAAGAGTTAGGAGTGAAATATATACATCCCTTCCAGTCTTTCTTTGAGGATCATTGTTTCTAAACATTTCAATAATGGAGATCCTCTGCCCATAGTTGCTCCACAAAGAATTTTGTGGATACTGCTTTTGTACGAAATCATGATTATAATAACCTGTTTGAAATCACATCATTATTTAGGTTTTTACCCCATTACTAGCCCTAATTTCTCCCAGTCCCAACTTTGTTTTGGAATGTGTTGCAGGAATGGATGTTTATTAACAAATGAAATGAAGTTGGCCAGAAAAAACTTGAGATATCTTGGGTTCAATCTGTCAATCTGCAATGAAATAAAAGTAAATGTAAGGAACACTGCATATATTTTATTTGCATTTTCCATACTGTTCCAGAGTTTTATGATTTAGGGTTTTAGTTTCATTTTGAATTACTGTTGGTGACAAAACGGTGTATTTGCTTTCACCACCTTCAGCTAAGTGGAGGGCTACAGGGAATTGTAATTGTTTGATCTACTGTGGGGAAGTTTGCTTCTTTTTCTGAAGTGTCATCTGTCTGTCTACAACCAGTTGTAGAAAATGGATGAGTTAAGAATGTCGTATAGTATACTGTATATACAATAAATTTTTTCCTCATGTACCTAGTCATGTAAAAGTACATGCGTAACAATTCTGTACAAATCTTACCAGCCAAAAGTGTCCTGAAAGAGAGAAAGTGACAGCAGAACCTCTTATTACAAACAGAAGTACAAATTAAATAACTTGCAAAGCATGCATGAGGGTGCAGATCAGATTTTGGTCAACCTGTTCTAGGGTCACCCCTGTGACTTTTTGGTCAACATAAATTTCAGATAGACCACAGCACTGCAGAAGCTCTGTCTACACTACTCAGCTATTTTCTGACAAATACTTAACTTATCATTAATGTTTTTGTAGTTGAAATTGTATGGAGTATTAAAAAAAATTATTATTTTTTATTTTTTTTATTGAGTTATTTGGATTTTTCTGTACAAAGTTTTCTCTTGTAACTTTACAGAGATCATTCCATTGGCTTCCTTTTAAAACTTTCACGCTTTTGTTGTAGCTTTTCAGGCATTAAAATGTTCTGGTCCGTGTTATTTACGTTACTTGATTCAGAACTACGCCCCTACTTTACAGTTCAGGTCTTCAGATTCATGACGTCTCAAATTTGATTATCTGAGATCGCGCCAAGCCAGCAAGACCAGATCTCACCGTTTCGGTGGCCTGGCTACTTATTGGTGACATGAGCTTCCCAAACCAGTCACAATGGCCCAGTGGCTCTCTTCCTTCCACAGAAGTCTTCAGACTTTTGTAGACCTCGTCAAACAAGACCATTTCTATTCTCTGCACTTTTGTTGTAACTCATCTGATTTTTGTACATACTTTTGTTAATGTATCCTCAAGCTCTTAGTATTTATTGTTATTGTATGTGCCATAGCATCAAGCTATGAACTTCGGTGTTATTCTCAGAGTAGCATTAATTTCTAGTCAGGCAGGTAATTAGTACTTTTAGGTCATCAAGTACTTGCCTCATGACACCTTCAACAGCTTGCACACTTTGTGCAAGTCGCTTTGGACAAGACCATCTGCCAAATTACTAAATGTTAATGTATAACTCAGTTGTTTTCCTTTCCCAAAAGATTCTGTGCAGAGAGGCTGCGGTCATTACTGAGAACTCTGGAGATTGCAGACATTGCAGACTTCTCTCCTATTACTCTCATCTCCCACTTCGCTACTCTTGTCAGCACATACAGCAAAGGTAGAAAAGATATAGGCAGCTCCAGATTTAATGGCACATTTGGTAAAATTAAGTTAAGTGTTTTTTAGTAATTAATCTCACACTGAATCTGTAAGAGAGAAGTCTAAACTTTAAAGTACACTGAAGTGAGGTTCATTACATTCTAATGTAACCCTTTAAAAATAATGAACAAATCTGTTTGCCAACCCTAAATACTTGATCACATAACTGAATCGTGTTACTAATTATGTTTTATGTTTGTGATCACCTCATTTTTAACAATTGCCATCCTTAATGTTGTTGTACTGATTAGAATAGTTTCACAGTATTATCACATATCTTATTATGTAGGAACATTGCTTGAAATAAATTTACTTCAAATAAGCATTCGATTTTTTTCGTAAGTTCAGTGTGAGATTAACTTAAATGTTAAACCCAAATTTTGTCTTCACCAGGGATTCATATTCTTGATACAATTGTCTCCTGAGCTCTGATTCCACTACAAGCACACTGCATGCTTATTGGCAGTTTTGAGTTTGTATGTGGAAAAAAACAAACAAGTTTTTTTTTTTTTTTTTTTTTTTAAGGCTTCACTATTATTATTGAACCCTTTGAAGACAAAACACCTACGATAGCTAATCCTGTTCTGCACTTCAGGTGAGTTAACATGATTTTGTCAGCTCTCTTAAGTCACGGTCAAGAAAATAATAACAGAAGCAAACTAGTATTTTTTTTCTAAACATTTTAAAACTTACTTGACACTGGACTGTGGATCCAAAGGGCTAAGGTTCAAATCTCACCTCTATCTGCCACTCTTGGGTCCTTGAGCAAGACCCCTAAGCCACAACTGCCTGGATTGTAAAACTCATATCTGCTATGCAAAATGTGAAATAAGTTTTTCACACTGTCATCGTTCTTTTATTCTGTGTTTAATACAGTTCAGGAGGACATATTACAGGCAGTTAAGATGTGAACAGCATATTACAGTATTTCCCACAAATTCGTATTACAACAGTAATAATAATAAAATCTAAGCTTAATTTAGGTTTTATATTAGGTTCAGGATTCAGTTATTTCATTTTGTTCAAGTTAGGAAACCCTGAACTTCTCAGTGGGAATGATTGTAGTGCTTAGAAAGTGACAGCATCTTAAAAAGGCAAATTCATTGTTTATATTGCATATCAAGAGAATGTTTTAGGTATTATATTATCTTCAACAATGATATTTAATTATGTAATACACAGTCCACTCAAATAGTTGGCACCCCTGATAAACATGAGCAAAAAGGGTTACAACAAATTCACGTTTGGTGATTTGGCTTGATGTCATACTGAAAACGAGAAAAATCGAATCAAAATTGAAGCAAATTTAGTCTGAGAAAAACAAATTGATCATCAAGAAATGATTTTTAACAAAACATCTGCCACAATTATTGGGACTTAGAAACAATATCTAACTATAGCATTTTTCCACTTGTTTTACTTTTTAATTGATTAGAGTGTCTTGGAACTTTTAAGCAGTAAGAGGAAAGTGTGTTGACCTTCATAAATCAGGGAATGGCTTTAAAAAAATAGCTACTCGCTTTAAAATCCCAATATTTACAGTTAGGGCGTCACCAACAGAGCTCACATCGAACTGAAGTATTGTGGATAAAACATGGGAGCCTTATGCTTCATAAATTAGAAAAAAGCCTTTCTTGTATGTTGGCTGGTGAATAGTAAATTCATTAAAGTGTATCTTACTTTACAGGCACCACACACAGAGGAATATGTTAAGATAACGAATTAATTAATAATTATTGAAAAAAAAAATAGCATCTTGGGGTCACCGAATCTCTAAAACTACCGTCGACACCACCTCTGTGACAAAAGATTATTCGGAAGTCTTGCCAGGAAAAGTCTTTCTTGTGATTTAACCATTTTTCAAAATCTGGTGAAATACCTACAAGAATTTTATAGCAATCTAATTATGAAAAATAAGTCAGTCACATTTGGCCATTTAAGGTACCCTTAACTATAGGTATTATACCTCACAATGGAAAGTGAAAATGCTATCAGTTTCCAGATTTAACTCCGATAGAAAGTCTTTGGTGGAATTTAAAGAAAGCAGTTGCAGCACAGAATCCATCAAACCCCAATGAACTGGAAGCTTTTTTCAAGAAGAATGGGTAAAGATGCCACAAGAGAGCTGTCAGAAGCTTGTTAGCACTCACCGAGGTCCCTTATTAAAGATTCTAAAGGCAAAAGGATACTCCACCAAGTACTGAGATTGGGAGTTGAATAATAGTGACCATGGAAGAGAACTCGATGTTCATTTAAACTCAAAATAATGTCACCTGATGGTATCAAAATTGCTTCTATGCAACAACAAATATTATTTCTTTGTTTGCTGAAACTTATTGTAGTATATTTTCATTCAGTTCTATACACATCACCATCATACCTTTTTATGGCAAGTGTGTTTGTAAATATGTTCTAAACATTAAAATTTGGTTATCAGACAGGTAATAGTTCAGAATATTTGCATAGTGTTACTACACTATACTAATACTGGGTAGGGATTCCTGTTGTAGCCAGTTTGCCTCAAGATTTTGACGTTGTGACTTATGAGATGATTTTCTGCTCGCCACAGTTGTACACGTGCTTGTCTGAGTTACCATAGCCTTTACGTCAGCTTTAGCCAGTCTGGGCATTCTCCATCCTCTCGTGTCACAAAGGTATTTGACATCCCAAGCATTGCTGCTCACTGAATGTTTTCTTCTTTATTGCACCATTCCGAGTAAAATCTAGGGAATGTTGTGGGTGAAAATCCTAGCAGATTAGCACTTAAAAATAAAATACTCAAACCAGGCCATCTGTCACCGAGATCACATTTTTCCCCATTCTGATGGTTGTTGTAAATATTACGTGAAGCTGCTGTCCCATGTCTGCATGGATTTGTGCATTGTACTGCTGCCACATGATTGGCTGGTTCGATATTTGGGTTTATTCTGATTTTCTTTTGTTACACTTATTTATTTTCTCTAGCTGTATGGACCCCTCCATTGCTATAAAGCCTGTGTTTGAGCGTTTCCAGTCAGTAATCATTACCTCAGGGGTAAGTTGCCTCTCTCCTATTCCCTGACTCCCTATCCTTCAAACAGTTTAAGTGTGGATTGTGTTTAAGTATTATATACTACTAGCATAGCTGCTAAGCTAACTGCAGCCTGTGTTCTGGAGACTTCAATTCCTGTTTTACTTTTGGTTGGCTGTTATTAACTAACCCATGGAGACTTACAGTGGTGCTTGAAAGTTTGTGAACCCTCTAGAATTTTCTATATTTCTGCATAAATATGACCTAAAACATCGTCAGATTTTCACACAAGTCCTAAAAGTAGATAAAGAGAAGTCAGTTAAACAAATGAGATACAAATATTTTACTTGGTCATTTATTTATGGAGGAAAATCATCCAATATTACTTACTGAGTGGCAAAGGTATGTGAACACCCATACATGTATATAAACTGTATGATCTGATGGTATATATGGTTTGTCTCACTAGACCCTGTCTCCACTGGACATCTATCCCCGAATACTTGACTTCCGCCCAGTCACTATGGCATCTTTTACCATGACTTTGGCACGCACCTGCCTTTGTCCTCTTGTGAGTGACAGTCTCGAAATAACAAGAAGATAAGTCTTTATTACGAAATCTTAACTTAAACATTAATTGAAAAATATTTTCAGGTTGTTGGACGAGGAAACGACCAAGTAGCGATGAGTTCCAAATATGAAACCAGAGAAGACTTTGGTAAGTCTGAAAATAATTTAAATTACAATTGTTTGGATCTTTATGCTTTTATTAACCAGTGATGTAACACACAGCTGTGGTCCGGAACTATGGAAACCTGCTTCTGGAAATGTCTGCTGTTGTACCTGATGGAATTGTAGCATTTTTCACAAGCTATGTGTACATGGAAAATATTGTAGCTTCATGGTATGAGCAGGTAAGTAAAGAGTAAAAGTCTGGAAGGCAATTCATAGAGAGTTATTGATTCTGCTGTATCATCTAAAAGTGCATATACACTAGCTGTATAAAGCTGCTGGTTTTGACTTTGGTGTCTGTAGGGAATTCTGGAAAACATCCAGAGGAACAAGCTTATTTTCATTGAGACACAAGATGCAGCAGAGACCAGCATGGCACTGGAGAAATACCAGGAGGTACAGGGACCTTTTGAAATGGTTTGCATAGAGTTTCTGCTCAGATGGAAATATCTGAATAGAAATGTAGTCTGTTGTAAGAATATGGTGTAGTACAGTTTTAGAATGCTGCTTTCTGCTGGGGAGGTTGACAGCTTTTACTTTTGATCTGGTGTTTCAGGCCTGTGACAATGGCAGAGGAGCCATCTTGTTGTCTGTGGCCAGAGGTAAAGTGTCTGAAGGGATTGATTTTGGTACGTATTCAGGTGACAAGTATGTCGTCTTTGTCATTTAGAAGTTTAAAAGACCATTCAAGATTATTTTTTCCCAACCACATTACTTCCGCCAAGTTGACAGTTCACTTGGTGGAACTGTCCATTTATCCTTCCAGGTTTTAATAGTCCATTGGATAGTTCTTAACCCAATTCCAGTCATTTCAGCGTCTTCCTGTAGTGTACTTTACTTGATGGAGACAAATAATTTGAGCCTTCTGAAAAACAGTAACATCTTTTAACAGGGTTTTTAAAAAAAGAAATCAGATAATTTTAAAATGGTTGTTGTCAACTGAAACGTATTACTCACTGCACTAATTATCCAATCAAAGGCTGTGCTTATTTGAAACCAAATAGCCAGGGCATCTACCTCAAATGAGCATTCATCTGCACAGAGATCTGACTCATAATATAGTGAGAAGTTATTTAGATTATTCTAATTGCAAGTAGAATCACAAATGGTTTTTCTTAGCTAAATGATGTCTTTTGAAGAAAATATGTTTTACTTGCAGTCTACATAATGCAAATCTCAATATTAGCCTTTATAGGTAGCGAATTTAAGCAACTAAACGTTTGTTGACATTTGGGGTAAAGTGTCTAATGCATTTCCATATGTTTGCTAAGTGCCACCTTAAAGATGTACCAAATACCAGTAAGCTATAATTAAAATCCACATGTGCAGGTTTCAAACGGAACATTGCCCACACTTTTGTGTTATTCACTTCATCTGTCAGCAGTTTTAAAGTGTTGGCTATAAGTGTTGTGTATAATATAAAGTGTCTTAACTACCGTATTTTTCGGACCATAAGGCGCACTTAAAATCCTTTAACTTTCTCAAAAATCGACAGTGCTCCTTAAAATGCGGTGTGCCTAATGTATGAATTAATTCTGGTTGGGCTTTCTGACCTACAACCGATTGTAGATGGTACACGGCGCTCATAAATCTGTCAAAATGTTTTAGCATGGCCTTGGTAAGTTACGAAGCTTACGGCCACTGTAGTGCGCATGGCGGAGTAATACGATCTGTGCTTCAGCATTAGCGTATGTGCATTCATTCATTTATTTTCTAAGCGGATTTCAAACTCAGCGCTATCAGTACAACATGGAAATAGAGCAGCTGCGAGAGAAATCAACATTAACGAATCAATGGTACGGAAGTGGAGGAAGCAAGAACACGCCCTGCGCCAGGTAAAGAAGACCAAACTGAGTTTCCGACGGAACTTATAAGAGTTTTGTTTAATTTCATGCGCTTTATGTATGAAAATAAACCCGTTAGCAGTCGATCATTGATATTGCGCCTTATAACCCGGTGCACTTTATAGCCCGAAAAATACGTTAACCAAAAGTTTCTGTGATTGGCCCACAGTTCATCACTTTGGACGAGCAGTGATCATGTTTGGAGTCCCCTACGTGTATACTCAGAGCCGGATACTTAAGGTATGTGCTGTGTAGTACTGCAACACATCATGCATGTCAATTTCTGCCCAAAAAAAGAAATCTTCCTCTTTTCTCATCCTTGTCAGGCCCGTCTGGAGTATCTGCGAGACCAGTTCCAGATCCGTGAGAATGACTTTCTGACCTTTGATGCCATGCGACATGCAGCTCAGTGTGTAGGCAGAGCCATTCGTGGAAAGACCGATTATGGCCTCATGATCTTTGCAGACAAGGTGAACATATTTCTTAACTGTGTGAAGTGCACTATTCATTCAGCCAGGTTGTGTTCCTTCAGGTACTTAAGATTGTTGGTTCTCGTCCTCAGCGTTATGCCAGAGCGGACAAGCGAGGTAAACTGCCTCGCTGGATTCAGGAACACATCTCTGATGGTAGCCTGAATCTGACCATCGATGAAACAGTGCAGCTGGCAAAATACTTTCTGCGGCAGATGGCACAACCCTTCAGACAGGTATTCACAATCCTTTACCTGCTGTATTATCCTACTCAGCATGATAGTGTCATCATGTTGCACTCTAATAAGTGGTTTACTCCTGTTTTGTATTTTCCAGGAGGATCAGTTGGGTTTATCTCTGCTGACCCTTGAACAGCTGCAGTCAGAGGACATGCTGCAAAAGATCTCTCAGATTGCTCAACAGGCCTAAGATGAGGCATGAGATGGAAAGCAAGGTCACAGTTTGATCTTGTCACCTGTACATTTTTTTTATTTTATAAAACAAGAAAGCAGTAATAAATTCTGGTTATTTCTATAAAGCTAGTGCTTCAGCTGTTACATTCACTATCTTCTCACATCAATTATGTCAGACACATAGTTAGGAGAGGTGAAACTCAGCAGAGGTAAGTAGCATACAGCTGTTTCATCCCCTGCACCTTAAATCCTGCATAGACTCAATGAACATATTACTCTGTAGAGGTCCCAGAAACACACTTAACTGGTTTGGTCAGTTACACTGAGGCCTCTAAACTGTAGTTCACTAAAGGATATTGTGAAAGGTATTTTTATTTTGTACTTAAGCAGCACTCTCTTAACACTCAAAATTTAGATTTCTACTATGAAATGTAAAACATTTTCTCAACCTGAAATAACCTTAAAAGTACCTTAAAATAATGTAAGACTTGCTAATGTTGTGAGATCTGGTATTTGTTATTTACTGTCTGTGTATGTGTATGTTTATATGGATGAAGGTGACTATAGTGAGAAGGTGACTGTTTGTGTTCTGTGGTGTGTTTGTGTAAATGTAGCAGAAGCTGTAACAACACGCTACTGAATCTTACAGACACCAAGTGGCTCGTTGTGACATAATTGATGTCAGTTAGAATTAGATTTTCTGGACATTCTGCAATTGTTCCAAAAAAATCGCATGGCCAGAACCTTTAAAACACAGTTTGAATGGAGTTTGTACATCAAGCATGGTGGGCTGCAGAAAACTGGAGAACAAGATAGAAGTGTGATTAATAACAAAATAGTGCTTTTCAAGTACTAGAATTAGAAGTATTAGAAATAACAATATTACTCTTCATGCACTAAAATAATAATTTACAGGTACAAATACAGGAGCATTGTGATGGTGGATTGGTTAGTGCTGTCTCCTCACAGCTTCAGGAATTCCAAGTTCAATTCCCAGTCCAGGGTTCTCCCTATATCTGCATGGGTTTCCGCCCACATTCCAGAGACATGCATTAGGTCGACTGGTGTAGCAACGACAAGGTGTACAAATTTGAGTGAGCCGTGCAGTGGACTGGCACCCTGTCTAGTATTGGTTCCCACCATGCACTGCCGATTTGGAAGTGAGAATGAATGATGGGCAAAATATCAGAAAATGCATATTTTGTTAAAAAATGTTTTGAATTGTAGTCTTTGTGCCAGATACACAAATCAATCTTGCAATGCCCAGCTTACCTTTAATAATGGAATGTAAATTTAGATTGATGTGATTGCAATAAGTTTACAGTGCAGCACATACAACAGACTGAGGCAACTGATCCAAATTAAGTGAAATCCATCAGTCTACCACTGGGAGACCTGTTTTGGTCACCTCCAGTTCCGTTTGGCAAATGACACAATGCTTCTGTGCTTTAAAACAGGTCGAGGTGAAGACAGGTCCTGAACTTGGGGGTAAGACTGGTTAACCCTCTCCACTTAAAGAGCTGCGGCGTGCTAGACTCTGGGTGCTGGAGCTGAGAATTCGATTGTCTGTTAAATTGTGTAGATACTGTATGACAAAGAACAAAGTAACAAAAGATGTAAAATGACAGACCATTTCTCAGGCCATTAACATGACACACTAAACTGACAGCTGGGTCATAGGGAAGTACAGATGCTAGTCACATTGCTAATCTGTAATGAGTATTTTTTTTATACTGGTAAAATATGGCAGTTGATCAGGTCTTACCCTTGTAGTTTCTTGACTCTCCCTTGTCCCCCCATTCAGCACATTGAGGGAGTTTGCCCTTTTCATTCTGTTAAAAAAAAGGCTAGACTCATTAACTCAGCGATGGTTTTGTTTCTTCTGTACCAGGCTCAGGCACGATTAACAGTGCAGTTTGATTGATGAGCATGAGTGCTCCAAATCGTGCTGGGGTGTGGTCTGCTGAACCGTGCTCTGGCATGCTTAAAGAGGCGGGATCGACCGCGGTTCACTGGACTAGGGTGCGGCCTCCATATCGCGTGATTGTGAATTGCGTTCCAGTGTGGTAAACAGTGTCAACTGCCTTAGTAAAAATCTTCTTATCTGCAGCAGGAGAAGCCGAAAAGCAGTGCTTCACATAATCAGTACATGTATTATAAGGCTTATTAGGGTTGTGTCACCGTGAACAAAGTGAAAACAAAAAAGTCAAATAGTAATTACAAGCATTAAGTCCACTGTTCTGTGTGAGCCCATCTTATACGTGCAGCACGAGAGCCAAAAATAAGTGTGGAGCATAATAAGCACATTTGTTATAAGGCATATTAGGGCTGTGTATCAGCGTGCACAAAACGAAACCAAAGAAAGCCACAAAAGTATTTGATTACCCGATACATATATACAACCATGAAGTCCGCTGTGCTATGCGAGCACATTTCATCATGACAAAAGCATGCCCGAACGTGTTTCGGTGAACCTAGTGTGAGCGGGAGCCAGGGGGTAAGTAGAGAGGGGGGTCAAACACGCTCCAACACGGTTAAAAGGCAACCAGGCTTAGTGCAAGTACATCCTAAAAGTCATTTCTTGTCATTTCTGTCAAACTGGCAGAATATCAGCAGCAGTACCACAGAACATCAGCAGTGATTACATGATACCTAAGCTAAATACCTTAACTACATTTCACCTCTGATGAAGCAAATATGCTCCCACAATTCCTGGTTTCAATTTAAAATGGTGACAAACATGCAAGTGTACAGTATGTGTGTGTGTGTGTATATATATATATATATATATATATATGGGGAAAATGAGTCGATATTAGTGAGTGGCAAAAGTATGTGAACCTTTAGGATTAGCAGTTAATTTGAAGGTGAAATTAGAGTCAGGTCTTTTCAATCAATGGGTGGACAATCAGGTGTGAGTGGGCACCCTGTTTTATCTAAAGAAGAGGAATCTATCAGTCTACTCTGCACAACGTGTTTGTGGAAGTGTATCATGGCACTAAAAAGGAGATTATTGAGGACCTCAGAAAAAGAGTTGCTGATGCTCATCAGGCTGGAAAATATTAGAAAACCATCTCTAAAGAGTTTGGACTCCACCCATCCACAGTCAGACAGATTGTGTACAAATTCAAGACCATTTTTACCATCCCCAGGAGTGGTCGACCAACAAAGATCACTCCAAGACCAAGGCATGTAATAGTTGGCGAGGTCACAAAGGACCCCAAAGTAACTTCTAAGCAACTGAAGGCCTCTCTCACATTGGCTAATGTTAATGTTCATGAGTCTACTATCAGAAGAACACTGAACAACAATGGTGTGCATGGCAGGGTTGCAAGGAGAAAGCCTCTGCTCTCCAAAAAGAACATTGCTGCTCGTTTGCAGTTTGCTAAAGATCCTATGGACAAGCCAGAAGGCTATTGGAAGAATGTTTTGTGAACAGATGAGATCAAACTCGAACTTTTTGGTTTAAAAGAAATGTCCAGCATAAGAACCTTATCCCATCTGTGAAACATGGAGGTGGTAGTATCATGGTTTGGGCCTGTTTTGCTGCATCTCGGCCATTGATGGAACAGTGAATTCTGAATTATATCAGAGAATTCTAAAGGAAAATGTCAGGACATCTGTCCATGAACTGAATCTTAAGAGAAGGTGGCTCGCGCAGCAAGACAACGACCCTAAGCACACAAGTCGTTCTACCAAAGAATGGTTAAAGAAGAATAAAGTTAATGTTTTGGAATGGCCAAGTCAAAGTCCTGAACTTAATCCAATCGAAATGTTGTGGAAGGACCTGAAGCGAGCAGCTAATGTGAGGAAACCCACCAACATCCCAGAGTTGAAGCTGTTCTGTACGGAGAAATGGGCTAAAATTCCTCCAAGCCGGTATGCAGGACTGTGTGACATTCTGATGATATTTTAGGTCACAATTATGCAGAAATTTAGAAAATTCTAAAGGGTTCATATATATATACTAATATTTAAATTGGTCTGATGTTCCAAAACACTCAAGGGTGACAAACATGCAAGTACATATATATATGATTTATAACTTGCATGTTTGTCACCCTTAAGTGTTTTGGAACATCAAACCAATTTAAATATTAGTTAAAGGACAACAACAAAAGGTAAACACAAAATGAAGGTGAAAAAAAAAATCCAAACCTACATGGCCCTGTGTGAAAAAGTGATTGCCACCAACCCCTTGTTAAAACTTAAACACAAACTATGGGTTTATCACACCCGAGTTTCACTGTCTCTAGCCACCACCCAGGCCTGATTATTACCTTACCACAACCTGTTCTCAATCAGGACATCACTTAAATAGGACCTGCTTGAGAAAGTGAAGTACCCACAAAAAAAAATCCTTAAAAGCTACCACTCATGCCGAGATCCAATGAAATTCAGGAACAAACTGAGAAAGAAAGTAATTAACATCTATCAGTCTGGAAAGGGTTATAAAGCCATTTCTAAAGCTTTTCGACTCCAGCGAACACACAGATCCACAAATGGCAAAAACATGGAAACAGTGGTAAACCTTCTCAGGAGTGGCCAGCCGACGACCAAAATTACCCCCAAGAGCGCAGCGACGACTCATCCAAGAGGTCACAAAAGACCCCACAACACATCCAAAGAACTGCAGGGCCTCACTTGCCTGTTAAGGTCAAAGAGTTCCAAGATGAGCAAAAAAAACATTAAGTTGGTCTCAATTTTTCCAAAAACACATCTTGATGATCCCCAAGACTTTTGGGGAAAACATTCTGTGGACTGACGAGAACAAATGCTGAACTCTTTGGAAAGTGTGTGTCCCATTACATCTGGTGTAAAAGTAACACAGCATTTCAGAAAAAGAACATTATAGCAACAGTAAAATATGGTGGTGGTAGTGTGATGGTCTGGGGCTGTTTTTCTGCTTCAGGACCTGGAACACTTGCTGTGATAAACGGAACTATGAATTTTGCTGTATACCAAAAAATCCTGAAGAAGAATGTCCGTCCTCCTGTTACCTCAAGCTGAAACGACCTTGGGTTCTGCAGCAGTACAATGATCCAAAACACACCAGCAAGTCCACCTCTGAATGGCTGAAGAAAAACAAAATGAAGACTTCAGTGGCCTAGTCAAAGTCCTGACCTGAATCCTATTGAGATGCTGTGGCATGACCTTAAAAAGGCCGTTCATGCTCGAAAACCCTCCAGTGTGGCTGAATTACAACAATTCTGAAAAGATGAGTGGCCAAAATTCCTCCACAACGCTGTAAGAGACTCATTGCAAGTTATTGCAAATGCTTTTTTGCAGTTGTTGCTGCTAAGGGTGGCCCAACCAGTCATTAGGTTTAGGGTGCAATCACTTTTTCACACAGGGCCATGTAGGTTTGGATTTTTTTTTCTCCCTTAATAATAAACACCTTCATTTAAAAACTGCATTTTGTGTTTACTTCTGTTGTCTTTGACTAATATTTAAATTGGTTTGATGTTCCTAAACACTTAAGTGTGACAAACATGCAAAAAAAATAGGAAATCAGGAAGGTGGCAAACACTTTGTATGATGACTAGTCTTGATGTAACATTGTATATAAATGTAACCTTGTTTGTGTCGCTGAATGGCACTGATGCTGATAGCAATGTTAATTAAACTAAATAAACAAACAAACAAACAAACATCACAAGGTCTTAGACAAATGGCTTGCCCCCAAATACCTACTGACACAAGCAATGTGATAATTACCCAGGATTGTGAGGAGCTGCTTCTTCTGTTCCTACACCTTTCAGCTTCTTAACCAGCTTCTCACTGCTCCGGCGTATGGATTCCCGAAGCTTTGTAAATGATCCACTGCGTCTCAAATTGCCCTACAGCCACAGAAGACCAAATATGACTGATGTTCTTTTGCGGAGCCAGTGAGATAAGTGTAAATTCAATTCTGAACATACCTGCCTAGAGCTTCGCTCTGTGGTGTGGACCCATGCTGGCCTTCCATCTCCTAAAAGAGAGGAAACCTGTTTTACATGTATTGAATTTTAAACAGTTTTGGTCTCTTTCACCAGAAGTGTGACCAGTTACTTATTAGCTATACTTTTGATTGATTGGGTTGAGAGCATTTACCTTGCACTGATCCAAACTCCTTTTCATGTGCACGTGTTAGAATTTCTTTATACAGAGCTTCAGCTTGTCTGTACTTGCCTTGCTTCAGGTAGCACGAGGCCTATTAAATAAAAATACACCAAGGAGTCACCAAAACCATGACATTCACATGAAAGAAAAGCATAGCGATAGTAGCTTGTATTGATTCGGGTCACACACATTACAAAATAAAGCCATCATCACCAGCGCTTACCAGGTTGTTTTTGGTTTTGGCCACATTGGCATCATCTGGGCCCAGACAACTCTGGTAAATTTGCAAGGCTCTCTCATAGTACTCCTCCACCTCCTGGTATTTGCACTGGTTCTGGCAAAGCAGAGCCAGATTATTGAGCTGCTTTGCCACATCAGGGTGGTCAAGTCCCAAGACCTGCAGTGTCAAAGATATAAATAATAAATATATCTAGGAAATAAATAGAATAGACATCTATTTGAATAATTATTTATAAATAATATTAGAAAGCCAAAGGTGTATAGTTTTATCCTGTGCATGTATATACGGTAACAGTCAAACATTTGGACATACCTGCTTTTCATTGTTCATTATTTAAAGGAAATGATTTTAATTATTTTATTTTATTCACCTTAGTTGCCAAAAAGGCATTGAGAGTAATACAGATCAACTCTTTGATGTCAATATCCATTTGCTGCTAGACCCTTGTGAAGCACTTATTTCAGTTCTAATCTCTGGCATTGTTAACTGGAGGTTTCTTAGGCTAATGACTCTAATATGCTTGTTATCTGCAGGAGAGGTAACACATGGTCCTACTTTCCTGGGGTGATCTTCATAGGAGCCAGTTCCATTGTAGTGTTTGTTTGTTGTGGTCACTGCACTTGGGGCTTTTATAACTTTTGTCATGTCATTTATTAAAGTAATTATGGACTTATGTTTCTCTTTCCTTAGTTCAGCTTTTTACCGTATTATTGATTATTAAAATACAGAAATAAGAGATTTCTAGCAAATACAACCGAAAATCAGAAAAAAGTTGGGACGATGTGGAAAATGCAAATAAAAATAAACACACTGTTTCTTGCATTTACTTTGACTTTTATTTCATTGCAGACAATATGAATCAAATATATTTCATATTTTGCCTTATCAACTTTCATTTCCTTTGTTAATAAACATCCATTCAAGCATATGTTGCTCTATAATGCTGCCATCACAGAACTGTAAATGGCCTTTGCCAATGGCACTGACACAGCCCCATACCATGACAGAGCATGGATTTTGGATTTGTTGATAATCTGGATGAAGGTCCTTTTTGCCTTTGATCTGGAGCACATGGAATCCTTTTCTTCAAAAAAAATAAAAAAATAAATAAAATTACGACTGCTGATTGGTCTGACCACAATACCAGTTTCCACTGTGTAATGGTCCATCCTAGATGCCTCCGAGCCCAGAGAACTTCTGGTTCTCTTCTGGTTCTTGATGGAGTGTCCAGCGTAGGCTTTTGTCCTTGCCCTTTTATGCACTGAACTTCCTCCAGATTCCTTGAATTGTTTAATTACATTATGCACTGCATATGCAAATATCTTCCAATTATTCTTTGAGGAACTGTTTTTAAACATCTCAGTTTTCTCACTCATTTGTTGACAAACTGGAGATTGTCTGCCCACCTTTTGTCCTCAAAGCTTAGACTTTCATGGATACTGCTTTCGTGTTACAATGGTACCAATCGGTTCTCGAACATCTTGGAATTTGTCGAATTCGGTTCTTGACTCATTTTGAGGAGGAAAATTTGTCTTGGTTTCTCATTGTTTTGAGGAGGAAAATTTGTCTTGGTTTCTCGTTGTTTGCTCGGTACTAGGCACACTTGTTTAAACCTTTATAAGTCAAGTTGCGCAGACTCATTTCAGCCGACACATCGGATCACGATTCAGTACACAGTAATTCAGTGATCCAGATTAACTATAGCTCTCGCTCAGTGCAGATCTGATCTCCATGATGTTTCTTGTGTTTTTCTTTATATTTACATCTATAGTACAGTAGTCTTAGTGCAAACAATTCCCCATGGGTTCTAATAAGGTTAGGGATGACTTTGGGTTGTATTTACGTAAGAAACACATTTCTGTTAATTTATCACTTGCTTTCAAGTGATAATGGCTAGGCAAAATATATGTTTGGTTTTCAGAAGGTGTGGCCAAATGTTTGACTGGAAATATTTTGCTCATAAATGGCACAATGCAAGCACATACGATTAAGAGCTTTGCTTAAGGGCCCCATAAGTAAATCTCTAATTGACTGTCTGAGATAGCATCTCTTACTATGTGGATGCTGAAAGTGCTGAAAGTTTTAGTCTCATTTCACCTGCATCGCATAATGGGTACACCTTCATTTTTAACCTTTTAACCCACACCAAGTTTATGGTGCACCAATATGTGTTTAGCCATGTCAGTGATGCCGTGTCACTCCTGAGAAATCTACTCAAATCACACACATACATTTTGGACTATGTAATTCTACAAAAAGCATATGACTGGTTTGTATGATATTGATAATTAAGGCCATACACATCAAAAATGTTCAATCAACATTAGTACGTTTGTGCATTAACTCTTCAGCTGAACAGAATGTGCGTGGACTGCATACACACCGGTGAACTTGAATAAAGCATGTTCTTCCTCATGCATTGAATACCTTTTCCCTGATCTCCAGTGCTCTCTTGCACAAAGGCTCTGCTTCTTTATACTTCCCTCTTTTGCCATAGAGCACAGCAAGGTTATTCAGAGTAGCTGCAACCTGTACACATTTATACCGGCATAAACAAAAAAACTAATATAACATTTTGCAAAAAGAAATTCTACAACATGTTCACTGTGTGATAACAAAGAAACAAAAGGAACACACTGCTGGGTGGTCCAATCCCAGTGTTTTCTCTCGTATTACCAAGGCATCATTCAGAAGGGTAGCAGCTTCTTTATATTTGTTCTGGTCCCTGTACAAAGTAGAAAAAACACACCCATTACTAAACAGAAGGATAGGCGAGATAAGGATGCACAATAGGTACTGATTACACAGTCACCTGTATACTAGAGCCAGGATATTAAGCATGGTGGCCACATCTGGGTGGTTGTGTCCAGAAGTTTTCTCCAGATCCTCAAGAGCCTGTTTGCAGAGAGGCACGGCCACCTCGTAGCGACCCTGAGAAGCATACTGGATCACCAGGTTGTGCAGTGTTCGGAGTCTGGCAGGGATCTCATATTCTGCCTGTTGGGCTGCAGTGACAGCACTGCAGCGTGAATGAGATACTGCAAGGACAAAAAGATTTCAATGAAACTCTACTGAAACAGGCTCACTTAAAAGCACTCCTGTAGACATGCGTGTACAGATGGAGAGGGAAATGAATAAGAGATCTTTTAAATGGAACCAATACGGAGCATAGCTGTGTAAGAGTGCAGAAGGAATGCTTACTTTGTGTTTGCTCTACTTCATCAGTGGGAAATAGATAATCAAGGGACTCCTTAGACAAAGAAGTGTCTTTATCCTCCTTTAGGGCATACAGGAAACAAGCACTTAAACCAGTTCAGTATCCTCACAAGTTCTTAATATAATTCCAAGTTATCATGCAGCACAGTACTTCAAACTAAATTACCTGAATTTTTGAGACAAGAAATTAAGGCACAATAAACAAATATTGTATGAATTGTATAATCTTACACGGACAGAAACACCTTGTTGATGAGGTCAAGAGAGAATGGGCAGACTGTATTGAGCTGACTTGTAGGCTAGAGTAACTCAGAAAAAAACATGCTGTACATTGTGGTCAGCACAAAATCATCTCAGAATGCACAACTTCTCAAACCTTGTGGTGGATGGGTGGATCAGGGAGGCACTAACCAGTATGAGTATAGTGACCCTACTAAAGTGCTTGGTGAGTGTAGTTTATTATTTATACGTAATAGTCTATATTAAAAACCCAAACCTGTTATAATTGTAAACTTTAATATCCTCTTTACTGTAAATACTGAGATTCGCTCCATCAAAAAAAACCTAGGTAGCTGATTTGTTATCCTTGTGTTTGGAATTTGAGTGCTCACCACTGAAGACTCGTCCTGGTCATATTTATGGATGCTGCTCATGAATTGCAGGTGTTTATTGTGCTCTTCCAGTGTGACCACTTCCTGCTCACATTGCTGCAGCTTCTGCTGGGCTCCAGCCAGCTCATCTCGCAGCCATTGATTTTCCTGGCACAGTCGACGTACCTGAGTACGCAGCTTTTGCTTTTCTGCCTCCAGCGAGCCCAAATGCACTGAAAGAGTCATCATCATCTGGCGAGGCAATGCAAAAACCATTCTGTTGGTTATTAAACATTTACCAAGCTGCTACTTTACTAATTACAGCTATTGAAGTACACTAAATTTGTTGGAAGGTTCATGCAACCAGTTTGAGATGTCTATTTGTACCAACATGCATTATTTGGAAACAGTACATACAAGATGTGCACATAGTAGTCATAAAGGGCATTCCAGGGCATTCATAGTAGGGATGTGGCATTCAAGGAGGCCTAAATGTCTGCCAAGAAAAAAGCACCAGTTTGAACTGCGAAGAGAAGGCAGGTTGGGTCAATGTATTCATGCTGTTTACATCAAATTCTGACCCTAATATCTGCATATTACAGAAGAAATAAGGATTCATCAGACCATGCTATGGTTTCCCATTTTTTTCCTAACTAGTTTTGGCAAACCTGTGCCCTTCGTAGCCTTAGAATCCTGTTCTTGGCTGATAAGTGTTGAACGCAAATCTTAATGTTCATGTGTTTAGACATTTTCATTCATCTTTGAAGTAGAATGTTTGAATGTAACCTTCTCGAATCACCACCTGATGCCAACAACCATGTAAAATATACTGTGTATACAGTATATAAACATGCATGCACACCATATACAAAATGTAAGTAATTGAAAAAAATATTTAACCTAAAAATGTGCACTATTCCAGTGCACCTATTACATACATACTGTAACTGTTGTGCATTCAAGTAACAGGGTATGAGGTACAGTGGTATTTGAAAGTTTGTGAACCCTTTAGAATTTTCTATATTTCTGCATAAATATGACCTAAAACATCATCAGATTTTCACACAACTCCTAAAAGTAGATAAAGAGAACCCAGTTAAACAAATGACAAACATGTTATACTTGGTCATTTATTTATAGAGGAAAATAATCCAATATCATTACATATTAATGAGTGAAAATTATGTGAACATTTGTTTTCAGCATGTGGTGTGACCCCCCCCCCCCCCCGAAACACAGCAGACGCTGATAGATCCCTGTTCTTTAAATAAAACAGAGTGCCCACTCACACCAGATTGTCATCCCATTGATTGAAAACACCTAACTCTAATTTCACCTTCAAATTAACTGATAATCCTAGAGGTTCACATACTTTTTCCACTCACTAATATTGGATCATTTTCCTGAATAAATAAATGACCATTGTATAATATTTTGTCTCATTTGTTTAACTTGGTTCTTTTTATCTAGTTTTAGGAGTTGTGTGAAAATCTGATGAGGTTTTAGGTCATATACAGCAAGTCCTCGACTTACGACGCAGATCCGTTCCTAGGTGGCATCATCGTAAACCGATTTTCGGTGTAAGTCGGAACATACGTACATACTGTACGTAAATAACATACTGTAAGCACTTATCCTATCCTAACACCTATCCTAACACAGTAATTATCAAAAAAACGAGCCACGTAACCCTGTATTCTTCTGCCGCGCACACCAAACACGAAGTTTGCGTTATGACGTTTACGACGCAAAACCACTTAAGTGCGAAACAAGGCTTTATACTGTAAATGGGAGATGTGTCGCAACCACGAAACGTCGTAACTCGAGACCGTCGTAACCCGACTACCACCTGTATATGCAGAAATATAGAACATTTTTAGGGTTCACAAATTTTCAAGCACCACTGTACATGTCTGTGTATGTCTGGTACTGCTAAAACCCACCTGTGCCTCCCCCAGGCCTAGCTCAATCCTCTCTAGGGACCTCAAGATGATACCAGTCTTTTCTGCCTCTAGGCTGCCACTTTCATTACTGGGTCGGTGTTGAAGGGCATCCTGCAGGTTGTCCAGCAAGGTGCGGTTCTCCCCACGCAGAGCCTCCAGCCCTGCAATCACCTGCTGTGTGCTGCATAAGATCTCCTCTGCTGACAGCATATCTCTTAAATCTTGCTGAAGACACCTTATGTACAAAAATATACTACAAGAAAAAGAATGGCCAAGAGGGAGTATGCTGGTAGACAGAAACATTCCAAAGTATTATGGATAAAATATGACACTGAAAATACAGTAAATGGTTAAATTTGATTGCTTTTCAAGCAGTATGTTTTTTTCTACTGAGTAATACTGGAATTCTCAAAAGATCTTTGATACAATGCACACCTATGCAAATGAAATGTTAACAGTGAATAATTATAGTCCCCGTTTCACGACTGTCCTTATTCTGATTTTTAAACTTTATGATGGGAATCTGATAATGTGTATTAGATTTTTTCCCGAGGCAAGCAATATGCAGGACAATACTCCCCTGCACTCTTCTGTGCTATATGAAAAACTCTGCAGTGCGTGATATAGGGAGTCATGTGACGGGAGAGATGTTGCAAGGAAAAGCCGAGATCATTTTCAAAACAAAAATTATCATATTGTTTTTCAATTTCAATACATTATAAACTAGAAGATATTCAATACTTTACTATACAAAATAAGATTTACAGTGGGGCAAAAAAATATTTAGTCAGTCACTGATTGTGAAAGTCCTCCTACTTAGAAAGATGAGAGAGGTCTGTAATTTTCATCACAGGTACACTTCAACTATGAGAGACAAAATGAGAAAAAAAATCCAGGAAATCACATTGTAAGATTTTTAAAGAATTTAATTGTAAATTATGGTGGAAAATAAGTATTTGGTCAATAATAAAAGTTCAACTTAGTACTTTGTAACATAACCTTTGTTGGCAATGACAGAGGTCAAACGTTTCCTGCAAGTCTTCACCAGGTTTGCACACACTGTAGCTGGTATTTTGACCCATTCCTCCATGCAGATCTCCTCTAGAGCAGTGATGTTTTGGGGCTGTTGCTGGGGAACACAGACTTTCAACTCCCTCCACAAAGTTTCCTTCGTTGCCCGAGCGGTGTGTTTGAAGTCATTGTCATGCTGGAAGACCCAGCCACGTTCCATCTTCAATTATTTATTTGATTTATTCAATGATTTGGCAGTTAATTTATTCACACCGACCTGCTTAGCTATTGTAGATTCACTCTTCTCAGCCTGGTGCAGGTCTACAATTTTTTTCCTGGTGTCCTTCGACAGCTCTTTGGTCTTGGCCATGGTTGAGTTTGGAGTCTGACTGTTTGAGGCTGTGGACAGGTGTCTTTTATACAGATAACAAGGTCAAACAGGTGCCATTAATACAGGTAATGAGTGGAGGACAGAAGAGCTTCTTAAAGAAGTTGTTACAGGTTTCTGAGAGCCAGAAATCTTGCTTGTTTGTGAGTGACCATTTACTTATTTTCCACCATGAGTTACAATTACATTCTTTAAAATTCCTACAATGTGATTTCCTGGAAGTTTTTTCTCATTTTGTCTCTTATAGTTGAAGTGTACCTATGATGAAAATTACAGACCTCTCTCATCTTTCTAAGTAGGAGAACTTGCACAATCAGTGGCTGACTAAATACTTTTTTGCCCCACTGTAAATGAATGATTTTGCTCAGCTGTAGTTTAATGTAAGTGTTCTAAGCACGTTTAAGGTAGGCTGTGCTATGATGTATACAATATATATTAAACTCCTTGGTGTACACTAAAATTCAACTTCCGATGGATTTGTCGGAATGTATACCCATTGTAAATCGGGGATCTACCTGTACTTAATAATGAATAAAGTATGGCAGGTTTATTTATAGCACCTATTCATACTCTAGGTCAATCAGTGTTTTTTTACAAATGAGAAAATAGATTTTGAAAATGCAAAAATAATTTAAATTGGTAAACAATTCTTTAAAACACTAAAATACAAGACGAGTTACAGTGCCATATAGCTAAAGTAATGAAATATCTGGCCTGTTTTAATGTGTAGTGTTTACTTTAGGCAGGACTAGCTGATTAGTTTCTAATGATCTGAAAGTTCTGCTCAGCTCATATCGCTGCAGCACATCAGTACCTTAAAAGTCAGGTTTGTATTGTATTGGTAACCAGTGTAAGAATTTGAGAATGCGGTGATGTGTTCCCTTTTGCTCCTTGTGACAACTCAAGCAGCCACATTTCAGTTGAATTTGTTTAATTGTCATTTTAGTTTTTTTTTTCCTCTCACATCAATTTCCAATCTTGTGCCCAAATTGTGCAACTGTACTGTACCTGCACTTGTTATGGCTGCATTTAAGTCTCACCACTGGTATTAGACATACTGTATTTAACAGTTGTCCACATACTGTAACTCCGTTGAAACCTTTCCCTTTGTTTAAGAAAATTTTGAGTTTTAAAAATGACTACATCTGATAGGGCAACAATCTTTTGAAAATTAAACTTGTGAAATGCAAAAGAAGCAGGTGGTGCTCGGGTTACTGGGACCGGAGTCTGGAGTCATGTCTGGCCTGCCTGCCTTGTCCGTTAGCGGGGAGTGTCTGGTGGGCGATCTGGCTGAACTGGGCTTCGGTCCTCTTGATCTTGGCTTGTGCATCCTTGCCTTAGACTAAGGGCAGAGCTGGGGGTTTATAGTCAAAGAGTCTTATGGTAATCAGAGACGTTGGGTTGCTGTCTTCTGCCTCCCGTGGGGTTGCTGATGTCTCATGTGATCCCTCTTGGCTGTGTTACCTTCTGGCTCTCCTCTTTCTAGCTATGCTGTTATAGCTAATGGGGGTCTCATGCTACACACAGCATCAGTGATTGTTAATAGACACTGTGCTCTTAATCAATAACTAATTGCATTTCTGTTTTCTCTCCGAGCTGTGTTCCGGTTCCAGTTCCTGCCCCACACATGATGTTCATCCGCTTCAGTTTCACTCAAGCCGTTTCCATCATCAGCTCCAGTCCCACCATACCTGGGCCAAACCAGAGGGTAGTACCTCTGTCCCTCCTCAGGTTATCTGGGTACGAAGTGCTGCCAAGGACTTTCCTGCTTAGACTCAAGATCCTGGAGTGACTCTGTGTATCGGACTACTTAATGCCGATGCGCATATTTTACATTTTACTTGAACTATGATTCCATGACTTATTAGTTTAGATAAATTAGATTCATTCTTACATTTATCATCTACGCCACCCAAGGAGGATGGTCCGTTTTTGAGTCTTGGTCCTCCCAAGGTTTCTTCCGCATAACACTTAGGGAGTTTTTCCTTGCCACTGTCTCCTTAGGCTCGCTCAATGTGGGATTGGACATAGATATTAGTAGATAATTTAAAATTGTAAAGTTGCTTTGAGACAATGCTCCAGTGTAAAAGCACTATATAAATAAACCTGACTTGATTTGATGCTGTGTTAAGAGCTGATTCTCATATTACTTAATTGTGCAAGATTGATAAGATTTTGTTAAACTTACAATCCAGATACAAGATGAAAAGAAAGTGTAAAAGGGTCTGAGTGTCTAGTCCAGTTCTCAAGTCGATCTAACAGAACTTACTGATCAGTGATTTCAAAGGCTGAGCAAAAGTAGAAATTTTTTTTCCAGAGTGTGATTTAAACAATTACTTTAATTACAAAGTACAAAGTACTTTAATAACAGCAGTGTAAGTGCTATCATTAGGCAGTAGGGTTGCCAATCGTCCCGTATTGTCCGGGACATCACGATTTATGGGCAATTTTGATTTGTCCCGACGGGACAGCTCCAGTCCCGTATTCCAGTCACAGCCTCATTGGCCAATAACGCGCCAAAACTGGTACAAACTCCCGGTTGCAGTAGCTGACACCCGCAGTAAGGTGACCAGGCTGATTTGAGAAACTTTTCAGTCTTAATTCTGCTTGTACGTGGCTCGTATAAACCGTGAGGACGGAAAATGATAACACGTGAAATAATTAAGCCTTTAATTCAACTCGCCATAAAACTGTCCAAGCAGGTCAGATAACTTCAGAAACTGATCATATAGAGAATCAACACAGGTTAAAGTTACCCTCCATCAGTTCTGGAAACTATCACAGATATAATTTTGTCTAATAGGCAATTATTTACATACTGTGTGTTATGTGTAGGCATTTTCTGATTTGCGAAAGCTTTGACAGATATAACTTTGTCTAATAAATTGTTGTAATGATATTATTTATTACTTTTAGCCATAATCTGATTTCACATATATAATTTTGTCTAATAAATATTTATTATGAAGTTATTATTTTTTTTATATTTAATCTGATTTATGAAAGCTTTCACAGATAAAATTTAGTATAAAAAGCATTTATTTATATAATATTTATTACTTTTAGGCATTTTCAGATTTGTGAAAGCTTTGACAGATACAATTTTGTATAAAACACATTTGTTTATACAATTTTTATGACTTTTAGGCATTTTCAGATTTATGACACAGCTATAATTTTGAATAATGCATGTTTATCTACATAATATTTC